>JAAKFY010000132.1:12500-242849 GCA_011823955.1 Dissostichus mawsoni
ACTTTTATTTATTTTTTCTCCAGTTTTCTTTATTTCTTTGTACTCCTTAATTTCTATACGTTTTTGACGCAATAATGATTAGGATGATTCACGGGAGGCTACTTCCCATAAGCTATGCTTCAGCCCTCCCGCTTGTACTCATTTTGTTTATTTTTGTGTGGATGAATTATACTTTTTTTCTTCTTTGGATGATTTAATACAAAATAAAAAACATTGTGTGGTGGAGATGTACTGTCTTTGACGGTCTTTCAAGGGATCCTGTTCGTGACGCCAAATTGTGGTGGAAGTTTACCGAGACAAACTAACAAATATAATCAAATGGTGAGGAAACCTTTCGTTATACTGAAATGAAGATTCTTGGAATAAGACGGTCTTTTAGGGAGTTTATTTTAGCAAGAAGGTAAATCGTTATAGAGTCAAGCAGTCTGCAGAGAAGTACAACATTCAGGAGGTCTGCAGAGGGTCTGATATTCACATTTTCACTCAAAGAATAGAAGAGGAGGGGCTACGATAGATAAAAGATAAACATACCATATATAGGATTCTTTTAAACACACCTGCTAGCAAATGGAGAAACTCATGTCTACACTCCACAAAAGGACAAGACCACTAACCTTCAACGAACACATGGTGACCTTTGAACGCTCCCTCAGGGTGATAACACTTTCCATTACACTCCACTCTTCTGATCATATTACATATTGATCACAAACATTTTGCATTACATGTGTAATGTTTAACCGTGTTACATCCTAACAGATTCCTTATTGGGCATTACAAAGATAATCAACTTCTGTGTTTAAAATATTTAAATGTTCTCCATTTATCTTTATATATCTAATGACACAACTTTACATTATGACAAACGTTGAATGGAGAAACAACGGATAGTTTAGTCTGATCATTCTCAGTGTTGGAAGATGGTTGCATTGAGCCCTTCTCTCTTTATGCTCTTAACTTCAGAGTATTAAGAGTTTATAATAAAAGCTCCTCAGTTGATTGGAGCTGTCAGACCAGTTCAGGAAAATCATTAATTTTTTTATTTTCTTATCGTTTGTGTGTGTGTTTGTGTGTGTGTGTGTGTGTGTGTGTGTGTGTGTGTTTGTGTGTGTGTGTGTGTTGTGTGTGTGTGTGTGTTGTGTTTGTGTGTGTGTGTGTTTGTTGTGTGTGTGTGTGTGTGTGTGTGTGTGTTGTGTGTGTGTGTGTGTGTGTGTTGTGTGTGTGTGTGTTTGTGTGGTTGTGTGTGTGTGTGTTTGTGTGTGTATGTGTGTGTGTGTGTGTGTGTGTGTGTGTGTGTGTGTGTGTGTGTGTGTGTGTGTGTGTGCTATAAGAGCTACAGTCCCTACGACATGAAGGAGAGCATCAGGAAGGAGGTGAAGGGAGACCTGGAGAAGTCCTTCCTCACTCTGGGTAAAAAACACCACCGTTTTATTATTTTTTCAAAGTATGTGCTGTGAGGGCGGCGTGGGGGGAAGGAGATACTGATTTAAATAATATCTCTGTAAATGTTTATAGATTTACAAAATAAAACACTGTTGCATAGGATGTAATGATATTATATTAAATATATGAATGTGTCCTCTCACAGTGGAGTGCTTTGAGAACAGACAGCTGTACTTCGCCAACAGACTCAATGAAGCCATGAAGGTACAGATCAGTTTGACCTTGATCACTGAAACTAAACATGTTTAATGTTTTCTTCCTGATACTTCTACTTTACTACATCTCACAGAAACTAAACATGTTTAATGTTCTTCTCCTGATACTTCTACTTCACTACATCTCACAGAAACTAAACATGTTTAATGTTCTGCTTCCTGATACTTCTACTTCACTACATCTCACTGAAACTAAACATGTTTAATGTTCTGCTTCCTGATACTTCTACTTCACTACATCTCACAGAAACTAAACATGTTTAATGTTCTGCTTCCTGATACTTCTACTTCACTACATCTCACAGAAACTAAACATGTTTAATGTTCTGCTTCCTGATACTTCTACTTCACTACATCTCACTGAAACTAAACATGTTTAATGTTCTGCTTCCTGATACTTCTACTTCACTACATCTCACTGAAACTAAACATGTTTAATGTTCTGCTTCCTGATACTTCTACTTTACTACATCTCACTGAAACTAAACATGTTTAATGTTCTGCTTCCTGATACTTCTACTTACTACATCTCACAGAAACTAAACATGTTTAATGTTCTGCTTCCTGATACTTCTACTTTACTACATCTCACAGCAACTAAACATGTTTAATGTTCTGCTTCCTGATACTTCTACTTACTACATCTCACTGAAACTAAACATGTTTAATGTTCTGCTTCCTGATACTTCTACTTCACTACATCTCACAGAAACTAAACATGTTTAATGTTCTGCTTCCTGATACTTCTACTTCACTACATCTCACAGAAACTAAACATGTTTAATGTTCTGCTTCCTGATACTTCTACTTCACTACATCTCACTGAAACTAAACATGTTTACTGTTCTGCTTCCTGATACTTCTACTTTACTACATCTCACTGAAACTAAACATGTTTACTGTTCTGCTTCCTGATACTTCTACTTTACTACATCTCACTGAAACTAAACATGTTTAATGTTCTGCTTCCTGATACTTCTACTTCACTACATCTCACTGAAACTAAACATGTTTAATGTTCTGCTTCCTGATACTTCTACTTCACTACATCTCACAGAAACTAAACATGTTTAATGTTCTGCTTCCTGATACTTCTACTTCACTACATCTCTCTGAAACTAAACATGTTTAATGTTCTGCTTCCTGATACTTCTACTTCACTACATCTCACTGAAACTAAACATGTTTAATGTTCTGCTTCCTGATACTTCTACTTTACTACATCTCACAGAAACTAAACATGTTTAATGTTCTGCTTCCTGATACTTCTACTTCACTACATCTCACTGAAACTAAACATGTTTAATGTTCTGCTTCCTGATACTTCTACTTCACTACATTATTTATATTCCTTCTCTCGTTTTGTTCTGAAGATTTATTTTGTTGCAGGTGATTTCTGAGTGCAGTCTACAATAGTTCATCAAATACATCCTATTTTCCTACAGTGAAAACTGAGTGGAGTAAATAATGTACAATTAAACAACACAAATCAAGGATGCTAATAAGAGGAAACCAAGAGAGACATACAAGGACAACAAAAACAAATGCTAAAACATAAACAGCCAACACTAACTATTAGTTTGTTCACTTTTGATACTTGAAGTATATTTTTGGTGCTAATATGCTAACACTATGTTAAGCTTTAAATGCACGTCTTTTTTCATGTATTTCTACCACTCTAACTGAAGTAACCTGTGTGTGTGTGTGTGTGTGTGTGTGTGTGTGTGTGTGTGTGTGTGTGGGTGTGTGTGTGTGTGTGTGTGTGTGTGTGTGTGTGTGTGGTGTGTGTGTGTGTGTGTGTGTGTGTGTGTATAGAGTAAAGGAGCGAAGGAGAAGGTGGTGACGAGGATCATGGTCTCCGCTGTGAAATCGACCTGATGAAAATCCGCTCAGAGTTCAGGAAGACGCACAAGAGAACTCTGTACCAGACCATCGCTGTGAGTATCTGTGTGTGTGTGTGTTCAACCACCTCCAGTATGGGTCTCTGTGTTCTGTAATTAATAAAAAAACATAGACAAGACCCATTGAATGAAAAGATACTGTGCATGCTGTGTTTAATGCCATGACACAAAACACAGACTGGATGTGATATTGTCCAAAAGTATGTTGGGGAAAGTCAAAACAATGGACCTATTCTTGGATGTCCCTTTCCTGCAGTGTGTTATAAAGGTTTCTGTGCATGTAAACGGTCTGCAGAGGATAAAATCCCAAAGTATTAAATAATTGTTGTGTGTTTCAGGAGCACACTAAAGGAGACTACCAGAAGGCTCTGCTGAGTCTGTGCGGAGGAGACGACTGAGCTCTGAGTGGACTCCGTTTCCCAGAAGGCCGCTGGGTCTTAAAACATCAGCTGACTGCAGATCTTTTTTTAACTCTCTCCATAAGAGCCTTTTTGTTGTTTCTTCTCTGTTAAACAGATCACCTCCATCTCTCTGAGCAGCTTCAGTTTTTAAATAAAATCGTTTCACCAGATTGTGTTTTTCATTTTTTGACGACCACCACAGGTCAGCAGGGACACTGAGAAAATAAAGTTTTTACAAATACATTTACTGAAGTTAGGTACTTGTTCTTCACTCTTTAGTTTGTTTACACTATTTTATACATCTGCGAAATTCCACTATATTCAATTTGGTTAAAAATATAAATAATGGCAGAATTTGCAAAGGGAGCGCAAAGCCTAAGAGGCTCATCAATGTTCTCCTCCGTTTTAGGCACTTTGACCAAATATCATAACAGAAGTCAGAAATGTGACACAATGACTGGGACTCAAGCACTGTGGCTTTGAGGGGAATATAGTATCTAGTGAGAGTGCTATGTGTAGGCCTGGGACCAGCCACAATGAGCCATTCTGTGCAGTTAAGGCTTGTTTAGGTTGAGCTTCATGTGGTGTGCAGTCAGCCACTGAGAGATGACTGGAGAACACACACAGGTCTACAAGCAAATGCATCTTTCTGAGAGATGATGTTCAGAGACACTTTTAATTGTGAGCCTTCTCAATGTACTGCTATCTAGTCAAGCTGGTTGGCAAACACTGGAAAAGATCTTTATATATCCATTTACCATGCAGTTCATTTACTCTAACTGCCTGCCTCTCAGTGAGCAATCAAACACTTCTTACAGTTTCTACGTTAGGGAAGACCTTTGTAACAATTTATAACTATATACTTTTGAAAACATTTTGGGTGCAAAAAAAATGTCTTGAGTCACGAGATCATTGACAGATTAATTTTTCTTCAAACCTTTATTGAACTTAATAACAATTAGTACAGAGAGTATTAGGAGCTATTAAATGCTGCTCTAAATATATGTCACAGCAGTTTGTACACAACAAGTTACAGCACATATCAGCAAGGCAATTCAAAGGGCTTTACAAATACTTACGACAAAGTGCAAAAGAAACATTTAAAAAACACATTTGAATACATTGAAAAGACATTTATTAAAAAGTGTGAGACACTTGATTACTGGGAGTTTTTGCAGATATACGGAGCATTATAATTAAATGCTGCTTCTCCATGTAAAGGCACAACCAAAGTGTAGCCGCGTCACTACCAACATTTTAACCACACGACTGGAAGATATCTCTTGCTACACTCATGGTATGTCCCCCGAGACCAGGGACATTACAACAGGACAGGAAGTGGTCTCCTCCTACAGAGAACACAGAGACACTGAGGAGTCATCTGACCAGAACCCAAACCCGGCATACAGAGGTTCAGTGAATGTGGTTCTGAAGGTGTGGAGGTGGATCAGTGTGTCAGAGGAGACTCTGTAGAAGGAGAGAGAGCCTGCAGGATGATCCACATACACTGCTACTCTACCAGAGGAGGAGGAGGAGAAGAAGGAGGAGAAGAAGAAAAAGGAGGAGGATGAGAGAGACAGGCCTGTTTCTCTCTTATTGTGCCTGACAGAGTAACCCTGATCAGAGCAGCTCAGAGTCCAGGACTGATGATTCCATCCAAACCTACAGTCACTTTTGTCTCCTCTCCTCCTGATTCCTCTGTAAGTCACTGATACATAAACCTCTCCTTTCCACTCGACCTCCCAGTAACAGCGACCAGTCAGAGCTTCTCTACACATCAGCTGATTACAGTAGTCAAACCTCTCTGGATGATAATGATATTGTTGCTTTTCTCCCACACATGTCACCTTCCTGTTGTTTTTAGACAGTTTGAGGTATCTGTGTGCTGTGTTCATGTCCAGTGTGAGTTCACAGGAATCTGATGGAGAGAAAGACACAGCAGCAGTTTATCATCAGACACATCTGAGGGTATACTCCGAAATATGTTCAACAGAGCCAGGGTTCTTCATCTTAGCACTCTCTCAACCACACTAAATAGTGTACAACGAAGCTGGTTATCAACTGTCTCTGTGAACTCTGGCTTTCCTGTTCAGGCTCATTGCACTCAAAGAAAAGGGGCTATCATGTAGCCCCAAAGGATCGCCACCTATTTCTGCATTTAAAAGAATTACAAAACAAAACTATCAAGGCATAAGGCAAGAAAATATTGGATAAATAAGTAATGAGATGCATACAGTATCTGCTTCTAGAACTAACCGTTACTGCTTCAGTTTATCTATATAAAGTATTCCCTCAGCAGACACTCTACTGTTCATTGATTGAATATCAAGTCATGCTATGTTCAAAGGAACTAGTTAGTGAGCGATTTGCCGGTTTCAAACCTCAACTCTGAACATAAGTTGGTCCAGAGCAGGTTATGTCTGCAGCATAAGTTTCCATTGCATTTGGTTAAAAGACAGCTGTTTTTTATATCTATAAATATGATAACATAGTCTCATGTTGTCAGTTATCTTTCATGAATAAAAATCACAACTGACTGTTCATTAGTCAACTAAATCCAGACTTACACTTCCTCAGACCAGGTTCTAACCTCTGCTCTCCACAATGGTCCACCCTGGAGAAAGAAACACAGTCCAAATTATCATGTTACTTTCACACATCAAGAAATAAAACAATGATATGGCTGGCATGTGTGTAATATTATAAATACAATTAAATTGTAAAAGTAATGTGTTACTTTCCGTGTGAAAATAAGGGATAGAAAATATGTGATTAAATGCTTTTCAGCAAACACAACGGCGGAGCTGCAACATTATTGAAGTTACAACTTCCACTGATACTCCAGGAAACACACTGTGTGAACCGAGGCCTAAACAAAGAGCAAAGGTTACCCAGTTAGCTGTTTATGTGTGTTTGTGAAGGAAGCGCCATCTCATGGTGAAACCCTGCAATCTAACAAATGGGCGGGTCTACCGTGGAATCTAGCCACGCCCTCTCAGGAAACAGGGGGAGGGTGTAGATCACCAACCAATGGGATCCGTTGGGTTTCTGGTTGAAATTAGGTAGGTACAGGGGCAAATGGATGGCTACATCTGTAAAGTTCTGTATTTCAAAGTTAATAATAACACTGTGGTGGAGCATTACGGGACATAATTGACCGTGGTATATAGTGTATATATATATATGCAAATATGAGGCGATTAAAGCCCATCTCCTTAAGACATTTGGCTTATCTGCTAAGGAGAGAGCTCGCCAGATTTGTGAGATTCAGGGCCTAGCGGACAGCAAGCCGTCCCAGCTCATGGAGAAGATGCTGATCTGCTGGGGGGGGAAGATCCCCGGATCTTGTTTGTGGAGACGTTCCTGCGCCACTTGCCGCCTCGGGTTCAGATGGCGCTGGCCAACACGGCCATAATAATATGTGAGAAATTGTCGTTTTCTTGGAACTTTATGTGAAGTTAAGATTTTTGATAAGCTTTGGGTGTTGCAATTTCACACATGTAAAAAAGTAGCTTAATTCAACTGATGAGTGCAATGTGAATAAATATAAGCTATGTGATGCGGCCACTTTCAATTTTATAAAGTAGCTCTCGGACGAAGAAAGAATGGAGACCCCTGTACTAGAGGCTTTGTGGGGTCTGTCCATACCTGAGAGTGTCCAGTCTCCAGTGTGGATTCTCCTGTTGAACAGACAGAGCCTTCACCCCAACATCTCCTGGATGATTGTAGCTCAGGTCCAGCTCTCTCAGATGGGAGGGGTTGATTGTCAAGGCTGAGGACAGAGCTCCACAGCCTGCCTCTGTGACCATACATCCTGACAGACTACACACACACACACACACACACACACACACACACACACACACACACACACACACACACACACACACACACACACACACACACACACACACACACACACACACACACACACACACACACACACACACACACACACACACACACACCACACACACACACACACACACACTTAATGTCACCCTATTGATTACCTAACTAAAACTACGATCTTAGGTACCCGCTCAGTCCAACACATCTTACGTTAGTGTGCTTTTTTCAGAGAACAATCTTATAAAATAAAAGCATGTATTTTACTTAAATAGTAATGAGCATGATTTAAAAAGAGAAATCAGCAGTAAAAAAAGCATGATCATTTCCTTTTAGCTGAGATTCACAATGTTGACTTGACTAATGGTTATCTATAACTGTTCGCGTAATTAAACCAATTTTAAGAAGAAAAATGAATTAATCTAATGAAAAAACCCTTGAGTCCCATAGGGTCTGTACTTAATATAATAATAATAATCTGTTCATCTAACCTCAAAGTCTACAGTGTTGCGCACAACAGAACCCTGCCGTATTGGTGCCCTGAGTGAGGCAACTCCATGTCAATTAAGTCCTATCATTCTATAGAAGAATAATGAAATATATTACGCCAATGAAAGCTTTATTAAAAGACTTCCAAAATAAATAGTTAAATACTGACCTGAGAGATTCCAGTTTACAGTGTGGACTCTCCAGTCCAGCACACAGGTTCTTCACTCCTGAATCCTGCAGGTCGTTGTTACTCAGGTCCAGATCTCTCAGCTAGAGGACTGGGAGCTGAGGACTGAGGACAGAGCTTCACAGCTTCTCTCTGACAGCTTACAGCCACTCAGTCTGAAGGATTATTTAGAATAAATCATATTATTTTCATTAATGATACATAAACACATTTGATATGTTTGTATTCCATTATATTCCACTACAGGCTTCCTGGAGGCTTTGACCACTGGCAGCAGCCTCAGAAGAGCCTCCTCTGAAGCAGAGTATTTCTTCAGGTCAAACACGTCCAGATCTTTTCTGATGACAGTAAGATGAAGACCAGAGCTGACCACTGAGCAGGAGACAGATTATCTGTGGAGAGACTTCCTGACTCAGGGACTGTTGGATCTGCTCCACTAGAGAACGATCATTCAGTTCATTCAGACAGTGGAACAGGTTGATGCTTCTCTCTGGAGACAGATCTCACTATCTTTCTTTGATGTACTGGACTGTTTGATTTTATCTGAGCTACTTCCTGTCTGTGTCAGCAGGCCTCGTAGGAGTTTCTGATTGGTCTGCAGTGAAAGACCCAGGAGGAAGCGGAGGAACAAGTCCAGGTGTCCGTTTGGACTCTGTAAGGCCTGGTCCACAGCACTCTGGTAGAGATGTGTTAGTTTAGGTTTGCTAAGACTTTACAGCCAGGAGGTTGTTGGTTCTTCTGACAGCAGGTTGACTCCAGAGTTGATGAAGGTCAGATGGACATGAAGAGCAGCCAGAAACTCCTGAACGCTCAGATGGACGAAGCAGAACACCTTGTCCTGGTACAGTCCTCTCTCCTCTCTAAAGACCTGTGTGAACACTCCTGAGTACACTGAGGCTGCTCTGATATCGATGCCACACTCTGTCAGGTCGGACTCATAGAAGATCAGGTTGCCTTTCTGCAGCTGCTCAAAAGCCAGTTTTCCCAGAGACTCCATCATCTTCCTGCTCTCTGGACTCCAGTGTGGATCTGTCTCAGCTCCTCCATCATACTTGATGTTCTTCACTTTGGACTGAACCACCAGGAAGTGGATGTACATCTCAGTCAGGGTCTTGGGCAGCTCTCCTCCCTCTCTGGTTTTCAACACCTCCTCCAGAACTGTAGCAGAGATCCAGCAGAAGACTGGGATGTGGCACATGATGTGGAGGCTTCGTGAGGTCTTGATGTGGGAGATGATGGTGGCCTGCTCTGATCTCTGAATCTCTTCCTGAAGTACTCCTCCTTCTGTGGGTCAGTGAACCCTCGGACCTCTGTCACCATGTCCACACACTCAGGAGGGATCTGATTGGCTGCTGCAGGTCGTGTGGTTATCCAGAGGCGAGCAGAGGGAAGCAGCTTCCCCCTGATGAGGTTTGTCAGCAGCACATCCACTGAGGTGGACTCTGTGACATCAGTCAGGATCTCAGTGTTGAGGAAGTCCAGAGGAAGTCGACACTCATCCAGACCGTCAAAGATGAACACAACCGGGAACTGATCAAACCTGCAGATTCCTGCGTCTCTGGTTTCAGAGAAGAAGTGATGAACAAGTTCCACCAAGCTGTACTTGTTCTCTCTCACCACATTCAGCTCTCTGAAGGTGAATGGAAATATGAACTGGATGTCCTGGTTGGCTTTGCCTTCAGCCCAGTCCAGAGTGAACTTCTGTGTTAAGACTGTTTTCCCAATGCCAGCCACTCCCTTTGTCATCACTGCTCTGATTGGTGCATCTCTTCCAGGTGAGGCTTTAAAGAGGTCTTCTTGTCTGATGGTTGTTTCTGGTCTGTCTGGTTTCCTGGATGCTGTTTCAATCTGTCTGACCTCATGTTCATCATTGACCTCTGCAGCCCCCCCTCTGTGATGTAGAGCTCTGTGTAGATCTGGTTCAGAAGGGTTGGGTTTCCTGCTTTAGCAATGCCCTCAAACACACACTGGAACTTCTCCTTCAGGGTGGATTTGAGTTTACGTGCAGACTGCAGCAGCAGTTCCTGATGGACAAACAAGAAATGTAAATAAAAAGTAGTAGGATGTCAGTCAGCGTCAACAAAATACATCAAATTTGGTAAAGTGATTAATTTGCGCTATTTTTGGCGCGTTAAGGTTACCCGATTAATGGTGAAAGTTAACGTTCACAAGTTTTATGTCATCATAGTTAACTGTTTAGCTGGTTTATTAGTAATGTACCCAGAAAAAAATGTTTACAGCGCAACGTTTTGTTCTCCTTATTGTTACTTCCTTCACTAATGTTTTAGTACCAGTACTAACCAATAAGCGTATTCACTGATTAAAGACAACGTTTTATAAAGTGAAACTCCTCCCATCTTTCCTCCATCTCCTCTCCATCATGTTAAATGTGTTAAATCCTCTTACTGCTCTGCAGACGGTCAGCCAGCTCCTCCTGCTTCATGCTCCTCAGGAAGTGCAGTGAGATGTTCAGAAATGCCTCTCTGCTCCTCCTCTGCTCTTCATCCTCACAGTCCAACAACTCCTCATCGTCCCTCTGACTCTCTAAGCATTCTGGGTAATCTGAAGTCAGGACTGTCTGGATCTTCTTCAGCTCGTTCTTCACAAAAGTGACGATGTGGTCCTCCAGCAGCTGGAAAGAATAAAATGTAGCGTGAATCAGACATGGAGACGGCTCTGACCCCTCAGAGTAACGGCTAACTTCCTCTAAATAGGAGATAAATGCCGAATACGTTGTAATGCGAGAGACCATTTGGTATCCAGCACCGAGGTGTGACTTGATGCTTCACTGTTCGTAACAATACAATTAAATGATAGAAAATGCGTTAATATGATTGTTAAATAGGGAGAAAACATTATTTTTAACGGTTAAATATTGCAATTCTGATTCCATAGATGTGTCTCCACCTAAAACCCCTGACTATTCTCTCAACTCAGTATTTACATTCTTTGGTCAAAAGAAAATCAATAATATCTTTAAAAACTATAACAGCTTTGTACAGTGATGCAAAACGACACCATATTTGTAGTTTATTTTGGGTATGCAAAGAGGTGTGGTGATAAGGGGTTTTAAAAGCCTATCTACGATTGATCAAATATGAAAGTCAGCCGAATTAGTGTTGATACTGCAAGGAGACGTATTGTGTGAAGAGAAATTGAAGATGTTGTTTAATTGCTGATATATTTATGATCCACGTCACGTATTCAGTTTCGTGGCAGTTCTTCAGTTTGTCCAGAAGTCTTCTAATCAGGGCTCTATAAATAAAGAACTACGGCAGATGTGTAATATTTAATGCAGCTGAACCGTGTATTACAATGCCGTTATGTGATGACTTCCAAAGAGAAAAGCATGCACACTCAAGGACAAACTGGTGTTTTTCGTGACAAGATTACTCCTTTGGTGTATGCAGCGAGAGCTGCGTCCCTAGCAACCACGTAACTATGAAAACGCAGACACCGGAAGTATTGTTTTCACGTCGAGAAATGACGATAACTTCACATGGACACTGGCCAATCTAAAACCTCTTTAGTAACATACGTAGTATATATACATTTCCCTGGCGACACCTGTTGTGTTATAGTGAACCAAAAGTCGTGACAGAGGCTTGCTCGTCAACATCCGGGTATTTCTCCAATGGTGGGCCATGTTAACAATACTGTGTAACTGTGATGTTTTGAGGGGTTGAACCCGTGTCATCCTGACGTCTCCCAGTGTGGACCAACGTGACATTTTCACGTCTTGCTGTGATACCGGGTTGGGTTAAGCTTTGAAGGGTGTGTGTGTTCGTGTGTTAGCGTACTAATGGTATAAATGTGTCAGCTCTCTATTGAACAGCTTTTAGAGGCATGAATAGGTAATTGAAAAACATGAATTTCATTGATTGTTTATTTATATCTCACTCCTTCTAACCCCAGCTCTCACGGGTTGGTGCGGTATGGATGAAACAGGTATTTACTCAAGATATTGTTCCTTGTGTCTTTAACTGGAGAGAGGCACACACTCACCATAAATATGGAGTCCAGTTCAGTTTGAAGCTGCTGGGCAGACTGACCACCAGGACCCTCTGATCTCTGCTGATGAACTCTGTGGAGCAAAGAGGAGGATTTTAAAACAAATACAGAAAATAAGAATTACATGTGCTGTGTTTGAAGATCCTCATTCAAACCGGACATACAGCTTAAAAAAAGATGTCCATGGTCATTTAAGTAAAATACCATTTCAGAATAATGTACTGTGCGGTGGACTGGTCTCAGATGGTGGATCCTTATAGAAACACAATCACTAATAAAAGTGTAATAGAGAATTAAACTGGATTGTCTGTACAAACCCCAAAGGCCTTGGGGTTTGTGCGCCCTATTGTATGAAGATTTGCTGGTGACTGTTTTCCTGAGCTGTGTTAAGAGATGACCCCTTTCTTACTTCTTAATATGCATAAAGAAAGGTTGTAAACATTCTCTCATGCAGATACTGATAGTGTCACAGTCTGCTCCATCATTCACCAGTAGTTTTCCATTCACCTGTCTCACCTGTTAACCACACACACGTTTTTGCTCACTCTCTTTCTCTACTGCACCCATTAGTTTTACTGCCAGTATTTAAACCCTCACCAGACACACACCCGTTGCCAGATCGTACTTTGCCTTCATGCTAGTCTTTCACGTGTTTGTTACCAGATTGCCTACCCGGTTCCGACCATGCCTGTCCCTGACCTGCCTGCTCTGCCTGTTCCCTGATCCTGCCTGTCCTTGGACTATCCTGCCTTGCCTGCTGTCTGACCCTGCCTGTACCTACGTTTACCGCCTCGCATGCTCCCTGACCCTCTGCCCGGCCCTGACTCACCTTCTGCCTGCTGTCCTCTGGTTCGTTTGCCTGCACAGCATCCGGCTGTTACTATTCTGCTGGTATCCCTCTGCTCTGGTATTATTACCAATAAAGTACATTACCAATACTCCTTGCCACAGCCACACACTTTCGCTTCTGAAGCAGCTCGTGTGGCGTTCACGATCAATCATCTGACTGGGAAAGCCCGACTGTGGGGCACAGCTGAATGGGAGCAGCAGACACCCGCCTGCTCTTCTTTCCCCGTTTTTTCCGCGGAGCTGCGCAAGGTGTTTGGACCCGTGTCTGTGGGTCCAGACGCTGCAGGAGGACTACTGAGCCTGAGCCAGGGTAATGGATCTGTGGTGGATTATGCTATTGGTTTCGCACCAGGGGCCGCCTCAGCAACTGGAATTCTGCAGCCCAGTGTGACGCCTATCTGCGTGGCTTGGCGGCTTACATTAAAGACGAGCTGGTGTCTTTTGATCTGCCCAACTCACTGGATGGGCTGATTGAACTGACTTCCCGCATGGATCGGCGCATCCAGACACGGAGACGGGAGCGACGGTCGGAGGGAGTTCAACATGCCTGGGCGCCCCGACATCCGGGTTCGACTGGGACTCCTCCCCTCACTCCAGAGCCGCAACCAGGGGGTGATGAGCCCATGCAGGTGGGTCGCACCAGCCTCACCTTGGAGGAACGTGAACATCGCAGACGAGGTAACCTATGTCTCTACTGCGGCCGGGCCGGCCATTTTGTTTCTCGCTGCCCGGTAAAAGGCAAGGCTCAGCAGTAATGGGGAACATACTGGTGAGCCAAACCCCTGGATTTGTTCCCGCTCAGAGACCATTGAGCCACGTCAGGTTGCTATTACCGGATAGCTCTCAGGCCCTTGCAGTTTTTATTGACTCTGGTTCGGACGCGAGTATTATGGACGAAGAGCTTATGCTGCAGTTGGGAATAGACCGGGTTCCCTTATCTCGCCCAGTTCCAGCCAGCGCCTTAGACGGTCACCTGCTGGGGACAGTGACTCATCAGACTGTACCCGTTCACATGCTCCTGTCCGGGAACCATCATGAAACTATTCAGTTTCATGTTCTCCGGTCTCCACATATCCCTGGGTTACCCATGGCTTCGCCGCCACAACCCTAACATTGACTGGGAGACGGGAGCCATTTTGGGGTGGAGCCCCTCTTGTCATCAGATCTGTCTGAAACAGGCTGCCGCGCCTCAGCGTTCGGTGAACCCCAGCCGAGTTCCGGATGTTACAGGGGTTCCACCGGAATATCTGGACTTCAAGGAAGTATTCAGCAAGACGAGGGCTACTTCCCTACCACCACACCTTACGACTGTGCCATCGACCTGCATCCCGGCACCAGCCCTCCCAGGGGTCGATTGTACTCCCTGTCTGCTCCGGAAAGAGTTTCCATGGAGACGTATATCAATAACTCTCTGGCGGCTGGGATTATTCGCCCTTCCTCATCACCCGCTGGAGCGGGGTTCTTCTTTGTGGAGAAGAAAGACAAGACCCTAAGGCCCTGTATCGACTTTCGGGGCTTAATGACATTACTATAAAGAATCGATACCCACTGCCTCTTATCTCCTCTGCATTCGAGTTGCTGCAGGGAGCAACCATATTCACCAAGCTGGACTTGCGTAACGCGTACCACTTGGTACGTATTCGCGAGGGGGATGAGTGGAAGACCGCCTTCAACACCGCCTCGGGGCACTACGAGTATCTGGTGATGCCTTTTGGACTTACCAACGCCCCTGCAGTATTCCAGGCGTTGGTAAATGACGTGCTCCGTGACATGTTGGACCGGCACGTATTTATTTACTTGGATGACATCCTGATCTTTTCCAAGACTCTGAAAGAACACGTGCACCACGTCCAGGCGGTTCTCCAGAGATTGCTGGAGAACTCGCTGTTTGTTAAAACTGAGAAGTGTGAGTTTCACACCTCCTCTGTCTCTTTTCTGGGATACATCGTGGGACAGGGGAGCATTGAGATGGATCCCTCCAAGGTTGATGCAGTCACTTCCTGGCCGGTTCCAGACTCCCGGAAGCGGCTACAACAGTTCCTCGGGTTCGCCAACTTCTACCGGAGGTTCATTCGTGGATACAGCACCTTGGCCGTTCCACTCACAGCCCTGACCTCCTCTAAGGTTATGTTCCAGTGGTCCTCCTTGGCTGAGGAGGCGTTCCAGAACCTTAAGGCCAGGTTCACCTCCGCCCCCATCCTCCGAGTACCCGATCCTGAAAGACAATTTGTTTTGGAGGTGGATGCTTCTGATATGGGGTGGGGGCCATCCTGTCTCAGCGAGCAACCAACAGCCAAAAACTCCATCCCTGTGCTTTCTTTTCGAGGCGTTTGACACCAGCGGAAAGAAACTATGATGTAGGAAACCGGGAGCTGCTAGCTCCAGTGTTCTGGAGGGAATTCTGCACGCTCATTGGGGCCACGGTCAGTCTGTCATCCGGTTTCCATCCTCAATCCAACGGTCAGACCGAAAGGAAGAACCAGGAGATGGAGACGGCTTTACACTGTATAGTCTCCAAGCACCCAGCGGCCTGGGCTAAACAGCTGCTCTGGGTCGAGTACGCCCACAACACGCTGATCAGTTCTGCCACCAAGCTGTCCCCATTTCAGTGTGCGTACGGGTTCCAACCCCCTCTGTTTCCGGCCCTGGAGAGGGAGGTTACCTGTCCGTTCGTCCAGGCTTTCAGCCGTCGCTGTCGCCAGACCTGGAATCAAGCCCGGATAACACTTGTTCGTTCGGCCAACTGGTACGCCTCCTCTGCCAACCGCCGACGTTCCAAGGCACCCGTCTACCAGGTGGGCCAAAAGGTATGGCTGTCCACCCAGGATATTCCTTTACAGGTGGAGTCGAAAAAGCTTGCACCGAGGTTCATTGGACCGTTTGAGATTATAAGGATAATCAATCCCGCAGCAGTAAGGCTAAGACTGCCTCGGACTCTGCGGGTCCATCCCACCTTTCACGTTTCCAGGATCAAACCTGTCCGAGAGAGTGCACTGGTTCCTCAGAGAGTTCCATCAGCGCAATCCCGAGCAACCTTCTAAGGCCATCACATCGACGGGCAGAGACACAGGGAGAGTCTCTCCACATACTGTCAGCTCTTCCGAGGAGGACAGCGAGGGGCCTGCTTCTGATGAGGACGCCGATTCCCACAGGGGGCAGGAGAAGGAGGCCAAAATAACTTTTTCAGATGAGTACTAACCACACCTCCCACCCTCCTCTGTAGATTAGCGTTTAGGGACGTCAGGAGCCGTCCATTAAGGGGGGGGTTCTGTCACAGTCTGCTCCATCATTCACCAGTAGTTTTCCATTCACCTGTCTCACCTGTTAACCACACACACGTTTTTGCTCACTCTCTTTCTCTACTGCACCCATTAGTTTTACTGCCAGTATTTAAACCCTCATCAGACACACACCCGTTGCCAGATCGTACTTTGCCGTCATGCTAGTCTTTCACGCGTTTGTTACCAGATTGCCTACCCGGTTCCGACCCTGCCTGTCCCTGACCTGCCTGCTCTGCCTGTTCCCTGATCCTGCCTGTCCTTGGACTATCATGCCTTGCCTGCTGTCTGACCCTGCCTGTACCTACGTTTACCGCCTCGCCTGCTCCCTGACCCTCTGCCCGGCCCTGACTCACCTTCTGCCTGCTGTCCTCTGGTTTGTTTGCCTGCACATCATCCGGCTGTTACTGTTCTGCTGGTATCCCTCTGCTCTGGTATTATTACCAATAAAGTACATTACCAATACTCCTTGGTTTCTCGAGTGCTGCATTTGGGTCCTTCATAAGATTGTGACAGATAGGACTCTATATATGCCATGAGTCAGAGAGTAAACATCTGACTAATAAATAATAATAACAATGCATTTTTATATTTGGAGGTGCCTTTCAAGACTCCAAAGAACACCTTACACTGCATAAAAGAAACACTCAACAAGTAAAAACAGGTACATTCAGGCTGGGCAGACAGAGAAAGAGACATGAATGAAAAGCAGACGGGGGACAGGAAGTAGCATTGATAAACAAACCGGAGGACTAAAGTGAGTAGGCTGATCCCAACAGGACAGTTTTGAATGTGGTGATTGTGTCAGACTGTTGGAAGTGCAATAAATCTTCAGTGTCTGACATCAGTTCGAAGCTCTGCTGTGTTCTCCTTGTGGTTCAGTTCTTTGCTTCAAGAATTCCTTTACAATGTGCAGCAAATAAAATGCAGCTGAGAATGATGTAGAAATTCTAAAGCTTTAAAAGTGAACCACAAAAATAACTTTAATTCATACCTTGGTCCATCACTATGCACTCCATCTTTAAACCTAATAAGGTGAGGCATAGACCGGTCACTCTTCATAGACACACAGCTGGGTCCAGGAGAGTCTGGTCTCTCATGGTGGATCCTGATAGAAACACAATAACTGATGAATGTTCAGAAGATACAACTTTGTTGATAACTATGTTGAATTTCAAGCGTTTTAAATGGTACAGTGAAAGGCTGTTATAAAGGTTGCTCAGGTTGAAAACAAAAAGTGATAAATGTGCAGGAGATAAAACATTGCTGATTATCATATATATTGATTAGATAAATAATAACTTTGGATCAGTGGTTTCCATCTTGCAGGTTGGCAGGCTCAAACGTCCTCTGTAGATTCCTGGTGGATCTGTTGTGGTGTCGCACCTAAACACAAACACAACAACATGCTCATTACTGCTCCTTCCTCTCTGTCACACACTGGATCTGGGAATGAACAAGAAGGGAGTCTGTGTGAGCTTATACTAAATCAAACACAATGTATTTATCTATGGAGATTTACAATGAAGTGTGTTCATCAGCAATATCAAGAATGAGAGAAGTTAATGGACGAGCGGCAAATCTGCTGTGAAGGTTAGGGTTAGGGTTTCGGGCAGTGCAGTGTGGTGCACGGGCTCTCGGTAAGTATTTTTGTTTAAAAACCTGTTTAAAAACTCCTGTAGTAAAACCAATAAAAGTTTATAAAAGCCCTGTTTGGTCTGTGTTAAAAAATGAAATAAAGAAAATGCAATAAAAGGGATAGAAGAGAGCAGCTGAAGCACAGAGCGTGTGCAGCGGGGTTAAAACATATGCTCCTGCCCCCCGAGGAGGTCTCCCCCGGTGGGGGGGCCGAGGCTGTGTCTCACAACATCTGGTATAAGCAGTGGTGTAGTGGTCATTGGATCGCCGTCCCCCCACTTATTTGGAGCCCCCACATTTTTAACCATGATTTTTTTGAATTATCTAATAAATATAAAATCATTGCCAGTGTTATCGGTTGCAAGTGTGTATTTGTAATAATGACGAAAACATAATACATTTCACAGTAATTATAATAAAAACGTCGCACAAGTATTTATGCAACTTGATTTGAAGCGTGTGTGTGTGTGTGTGTGTGTGAGGGGCAGCACCATGTGTGTGTGTAGGGTGACCAGGTGCCCCGCCGGCACCGCCCGTCATTATTATATTTTTTAATCGGCATCATGTAAGTTGCGCTGACAGGCGACAGAGGTCCACAGTGTAGGATTTATAAAATAATAGAAAGGAAATATGGATAAATAATAAATAATACACAGATAAATACTACAATATAAATAAATAATACATTAATAAATAATTAAATAGTTAGAGAGTTTCAAACATTTAAAGGCGCACAACAAAAATGACTTATGCTCTACATTCCTACCATATATCGAATAGTTCTTCATATCCAAACCAAATAGGTCGAGGCATAGAGTTTCCACTCTTCATGGAAACACAGCTGGGTCCAGGTCCAGGAGGGTCTGGTCCCTCATGGTGGATCCTGATTGAATCAAAAACATGATGAATGCAAAGGTGCACTGAAACTCTGCTGGAAATGATGCTGACTTTTGAATATGTTAATACTGATAAGATAAATAATAACTTTGGATCAGTGGTCTCCATCTTGCAGGTTGGCAGGCTCAAACGTCCTCTGTAGATTCCTGGTGGATCTGTTGTGGTGTCTTACCTAAACACAAACACAACAACATGCTCATTACTGCTCCTTCCTCTCTGCACACACTGGATCTGGGAATGAACAAGAAGGGAGTCTGTGTGAGCTTATACTAAATCAAACACAATGTATTTATCTATGGAGATTTACAATGAAGTGTGTTCATCAGCAATATCAAGAATGAGAGAAGTCAATGGACGAGCGGCAAATCTGCTGTGAGGTTAGGGTTAGGGTTAGGAAATGATATACTTTTTATTTTTCCTCTTCATAAGTTCTGCCACTGCAGTTACAAAGTTTGTTCTTTCATTTAATAGGCATTCAATTGGGACATACTACTTCTTCATAGCATTGCACCTTTACTCTCTTTTGTATCCACTGCAAAGGATTGTGGGTCAGAATAGCCAGAAAAGCATGCTGGTTTACAACTACAAAATAAAACCAGCTGCAGTTGAACATCCTGGTATTCTGGAGTCCTGGACAGGATGCAGGGACCCCAACACGTGCTGCAAAGCCCCGTAATCCCCCAGAAAAACTCTATGTTGAACATATAGGTGTTAGGTTGTGACAATGTGTTGAAGTACACCCACAATGAACTGACTTGGATAGGAGAGGATTTCAGATACAAAGTCCAGCGAACATGAGAGTCCACTGGAGCGTCTCTGTATGCAGTATCATTAAAGACATAAAGACCCTTTACACACAGTGACTGTGGAGAGACCACAAAGGATGTTTTATAACCTGCCTGGTGTGTGTACGCTTCAAAGATAAAGAAATAAAAACACCTCAGTCACGTTGATCCGAGCCGTCAGTCCGGTTCTTACATTTCCTCCCAGCACTAAGGATGCTTACTCAGATTACAATCAAACTGCTGCCAAAAACTGTCACCTTTACAAGGAAGTCTTTCTTAAAAAACATTCTCCACAATACTTTAGAATAGATATTTAGCAGCAAGAAACATTTAAACGGTGATACAGAACAAGTGATCCTGATGATCAAACATTTACAGATTCCTCTGGTAGGATTCTCACCTGATGAACTGAGTTTTAGGAAACAATAACATGTGTTCAGGTTAGGTTACTTCTTTGATGGAATTATCCAATTATCCAATTTCCAAAAAGCATTTAAATCATATTCTACCTTCTGAATGTCCTTCAGGTCAATTGAAACACCTGCATGCTTCATGTGTCACTGCTCATCTCATCCTCTCAGTCCTGTGTCTGCCTGCATCTGATCTGAGGACGCCGTCACTCCCTCATAACTTCAGAGCATCAAAACACATGAGTCACAAGAAACCTGTCCAACAAGCACAAGAAACAGTCAATTTGAGAGAGGATGTAGTTCTACTAGCTGTCCACTAGATGGTGGTAACTGATCATCCAATTAAATAAAGCTCAGCACTAATTTACAAATGTTCACTCTGACAGTTGAAGTGATCTCATTAGCATCCTAGTGTAGCTGTGATGAAGACTTTTCCACAGACGTACAGTATTGACTGATCTCCGTCCTCTCTGCGGACGCCTGAAGACACAGATATGTTCTTTTACTGTGACTTTTTCCAGGTTAAAGTCAAGAAAATTGTAACTATGGATCCTACACCAATACACAATAAATCAATGTTTTATAATCACACTTTTCATTTTAATAAACAAAACTCAAAGTGCTACAGAGTAAATCTGAATAAAAACATTTAAACATTAGTAGACAGGCAACAAGAGGATGGTTAAAGTTGTAGCAAAAGGCTTTGTTAAAAAAAGAGTGTTTTAGGCCTTACAATACATAAGCTTCAAATAAGATAAACCATTTGAGTGATACAAATAAAAATGTATTTTTTTGTTGTTATTTTGATTGGCAAAGTTGGACATTGCAACTTTAAGTATTTATTTATGAAACATTATTTTTGGATGAAGTTTTAAGTGAACATTTTTGATCAAACACAATGATGATTTGTGACCTACATCTTCTGATATTCACGCTGAAACATTATCAGTTAAACTGTCAAAAACACAAGACATCAAATGATAATAAACAACAGGACAGATCACCGTGGAATTCCCCTGGAAACCAACATCAGAAACAACAACAGAGCCGACTGAGCCGCCTGCAGCGTCTTGGCCTAATAGTTGTGTCGCACACACATTGCAGTGAAAACAGCAAATGATCAAGTACTTTCTGCTCATACCGTAAATGGGGCGAAGCCAGCGAGCTAGTTCAGGCAGTCAACTCGAGCACCAATGATACATTAACACATGACGCGTCTCTCTTACAACCAACCAAACACCATCTCCTAAACTTGCCACTCTATTCAAGCTGCCAGATCTGCCTGCCTCTGCCTCGCTAATGCTGCTGCTCTGTCACATTGCTGATGCGTTCATGTGCTGCTGCTTGCCTTCTTCTACACAGTCACCCACGCGATCTGTGGATCTGAATCTGTCAAAAGATTTGTGGACTGCAGAGATTTTTCCGTTCTGCTCAAAGATAGCGACCCAAGATTGTCAAAATCTCTCTTTGACAGAATTCTGTGTAGCTTTCGGCGTCTTTAGAGACATAATTTGTGAAAAATATCCTCAGCGCAGAGGAGAGCTTGATACATATCTTGCTATTATTTTAGACCTTGCCCTCTCATACGGCGGCTCTCTTTTCTACAAATACCATAAATCCTTCTCTGTCAAAGCGGCCATGTACATTCAGAGGTTTAATCAGTGGATAGATTGGTCAGTAGTCGATTTGACCCTCATAAGCAGACATTTTACCGGACATAAAACCCTAGAATGCTCCATTTGTGGTTGCTTCTCCACTCAACTTCCCTGTGCCCAAGAACTGCTCGGCAGGATATTTCCACCTCTTACTTTCAGCCACAGCCTAGAGATCAAATGTTTCACACTACAAATTGCCTACCAAAGAGAGAGGTATTTGTCCCCACAGGATCGAAGCACCATCTATGCATTAATTTCAACGAAAATGTTTGTACATATCCTAATTGCAAATGCATGCATGTGTGTAGTTGGTGCGGAGACAGCCACCCATGCTCGGTGTGCCCCAGGAAGCTTCACTCTGCTAAATCTGAGAAATAAATATAAAGCATCCATCGTCTCCAATGTTTGTCCCAGCTCTCTCCAAGCTTTCTAATTACCCTAACATGTTTTTTGGATCTACTGTATTTCGCCTCCATTACATGAGACCTGGTCTAGCCAAAAGCATTAAGCATACGATTCAGCTTGGTATTTCCTCTCTTTCTCCGTATCAACCTCTTCTGTGTCCTTATCCATTAGAAATATCTGTATTCATATTTCTTTATTTTTCATTAGAAATCCGCAATCAAGAGCAAGTATAAAGCATGCTAGCAGGGATTCAGTTCCACATTAGACCTAAGATCCAGCGTCAGGAGCATCCTCGGGAATCCTTCAATTCAACTGCTTCTCAACAGCCGGAGAAGGCACGTCCTCCAGGCAATGATAAGATGGCTCTACTATTTCACTGTTGCTTAAAGTGGTTTCTAAGTTAAGGCAAGGGTGTTTCACTATACATGGATAAATTGTTAGAAGCATTTTGGTAATGGCCGACTATGGATTTCTCAGGTGTGGTGAATATACACAAGATCTCTTCCTTTTAATCCTCAGCATGATCTCACCTTTTATTGTTTTAACTTTGGAAATGTGCACATTTTCAATGTACACTTGTCTGAAAGTTCTGGTCATGAAACTCAAATCATCATGGCTAAGACTAACACTGTTTTCTTTGTCCTTTATCTTTAATGCTCAACTTCCTGTACCATCGCCCTTCGACACATGGGTCGGCACCTGTTTATTATTGATGGCGGCAAACCCCTGACAAGATCAAGGTTCTCCTCCAAGCTGCGTCATCTCTGCCTAAGCTGCGACTTGCCCAGATCGCTATTCCCCTCACTCATTAGGAATGGCGCAGCCACAACTGCAGTTCTCTGCCTACCTCAACCAGGGAATCCTGGGCTGTTGATCATCTTCTGCTTACCAGTGCTACGTCATGCTTCACAGAATGAGATTCTTTCAGCACGAACAACCATGACCTCCTGCACTGCTTGGCGAACGCTTTAAAGGGCCCATGTCATGGCCATTTCCACTGATCATAATTCCATTGTTGAGGTCTACTAAAATAGATTCATATTGTGCAATTTTCCAAACTCACATTGGTTTCTCATACAGCATCTCTGTAAAGTATGTGTATTCACCGGTATTCACTCTCTGTCCTAAACGGCTTGTTGGATCTCCTGCCCCCCCTCCCTGTGAGCCCAGTGTGCTCTGATTGGTCGGGACATTTGCAAGGCTCGTTGCTGCGATCTGCTGCGAGGAGCAGACAGGCTTCCGGTCGGCGATACAGCGAGAACAAGCGAAACTCATCCTGAGCACACAAACACTCACAGCCGAAGTAAAAACAATAAGTGTGGCTTGATATTGAGTAAGAAAAAGGTTTATAACGCTGTGAGAATGGGTCTGCAGAGAGCATTTCTCCGCGATCCCAACTTAGCAGCCCGAAAAACGTTTACCCATTTAAACCATCGTGGTAGATATACGTTGTTTGTTTTAAACATCATAAATACACAAACAACAATGAATACTTACAGGTTGTGTACCCGAATCTCCCGCTGGTCCAAACAAAGTAGGAACAGCATCGTTCTTCAGTGCCCTACGCTGTACATATCCGGCATGAATCGCTGAAAGGTTTGTGAAGCTTTGTTTCGTGAAATGCTGGCAGAGGGAGCGGCCTCACGTCACTGTACCCAGGAAGTAAACAATGGAAAAAGAGAAATCTCCAACGAGGCGTTCTGGGGCAGCATAGACAGGTCTTTTCTGTGTTAGAGTTTTACTCGCTACAGGGTGTACTTTGAGGGTTTGTGACTCTGCAGACCGTTTACATGCAGAAAAAGCTACATAACACACAAGGGGACGGGTAATAACCGGAAAAGCATGACATGGGACCTTTAATGTTCAAGAATGTATATCTGTTGAATTCTCTTATTGCATATCAGGTGGTTGCTGGGTTAGATTATATATCAATTTTCGCTCATAGTGTTTGGGAAAAGCTCATTATTGCTGTTTCCAGACCTAGACATAGAAGTCTCAATAGGTAGTATATTCCCCTCATAGCCGCTGTGCTCGAGGGGGGGATCGGCACTGGTCTCTCCTAGGCCTACACATAGTCACTAGGTACTGTAGGATATTCCCCTCAAAGCCACGGTGCTTAAGGGGGATGGCTTTTCGGGCTGTTCCCTGGCCTTCACATAGCAGTTTCACTAAGTAGTATATTCCCCTCAAAGCCAGGGTGCTTAGGGGGAATGGCCACGTGGCAGTTTCGCCAGGTCCTCTACTTATCAGACTAACGTCTACAGCGTAAGGCTCTCAGTCCATGCAGTTTTCGGGGATAGTTATCTAATCTCCACGCAGTGTTGGGGGATAGTTACAGTATCTAATCATCACTCAATGTTCTTTGTAAATCTGTGGAGTGATGAGGCCCGAGCCTAGACGCCAAACTCAAACTATATGCTGCTTCTAATAAACATATAAGAAACACGTGAGTTGTCTGACTGAAATGGGGCGAAGCCAGCGAGCTAGTTCAGGCAGTCAACTCGAGCACCAATGATACATTAACACATGACACGTCTCTCTTACAACCAACCAAACACCATCTCCTAAACTTGCCGCTCTATTTAAGCTGCCAGATCTGCCTGCCTCTGCCTCACTAATGCTGCTGCTCTGTCACATTGCTGATGCGTTCACGTGCTGCTGATTGCCTGCCCCACCACCAACCCAGCTTCCACCTGTAGGCTTGGGGGGATAGTTACAGTATCTTATCATCACTCAATGTTCTTTGTAAATCTGGGGAGTGATGAGGCCCGAGCATAGACGCCAAACTCAAACTATATGCTGCTTCTAATAAACATATAAGAAACACGTGAGTTGTCTGACTGAAAATGATATAACTGGCCATAATTAAACAGAGAAGAAGAACACTAGTGTTTAAAGGGAATGGGCTCTGGCTGTATTTAGAGACTGGTTGATGGGAAATACAATTTAAACAGACCTGGACAGTTACTGAAAACCTGGATCAGAGCTGCTGTCATTTGAAGTTACGATGCTGCAGTTCAGATGCTGATCCTAGAACAGAAGACGGAGCCCTCCACTAACACATCTCATGCTATCACAAACATCCCATCAGAAAACTCAATGCTCCATCAAACTGTTTCAGATACAAAGTCCAGCTAACATGAGACTCCACTGGAGCGTCTCTGACTGCAGTATCAGTAAAGAGACAAAGGCCCTTTACACTCAGTGAATGTGAAGAGACCACCAAGAGGTTATATCACATCTGCTATGTTTACTCTTCTATGTTAAACTTCTTTTTTTTAAACATGTACATCACGTTGATCGGAGCTGTTGGACCGGATCAGTCACTGCCTGCTTTTTTCACTGAAGATGTGAACGCAGATTACAATCAAACTGCTGCCAAGAACACACACTTGTAAAAACAGAGAAGAACCAGTTAAGCACCAGAAATGCACAAGAACGGATCTTGAACCCTTGGTGGTTCTAGGAATATTTTATATAAAATTGTGTTAACTTATTGTACTATGATTATTTTTGTAATCATGCATGGTATTTTCTTATTAACCTTTTTATTAATCTTTATCTCACGTACCCCCTGCAGTACCCCCAACTTACCCCTAGGGGTCCGCGTACCCCCATTTGAGAATCACTGATCTAACCGACAGGTCCGCACGCACTCTCCAGCCGAAACTCTAATAAGCATTAATTCACAAACTAAATCAGGAGACCATAACGTTTTACGTCCGATTCGCTCCTTTTTTCCTCGCTGTACACAGCTCCAGTTTGGGCATTGGCCTGTCATCAGAATTTATTTTTAGTTGCTGCTGTAGCGGAAGTTTAGTACAATTATTTTTGATTAAATACTCCAAATCTCCACCCTCCATAATTGCACTTGCTTCAGTTGCTTGCTACTTTCTAATGGCGGTCAGAGTGGTGCAGTGACGCTATCTATCTATCTATCGATTAGATTTATGATTCAAAAATTATAAAAGTAGGGTAGACATGTGGATATTATCCGGCTGAACAAAACGTGCATTTATCAAACAGGTTCGTTTTCCACAGACCTTATTTTGAGCTATTTTCCAAAATCCTATGGAGAAATCCCATTGCTTTTTTGTCGAGGGAACCCGAGCGCAGCTTACTTCCGGGTTTTAGGACCACTGCACCACTAAGTTGATGCGATTTGATTGGATTGAGAGGCAATGGAAGCCAGCCGCCTCTGGCTTCCCTTAGCAGGGCCCTGACTAATCCAATATTATTATTATTTTTTTTATTGAACATTTTTTAAACATACAAAAGCTCGGTGAGGATATCATCAACTTATCAACATAAATGAGAGACATTCACTCACAATAAGACAACAAAACATAAATAATACATCCAATAAGAGCCAGGGGGAAAGAAAAAAGCATAAAGGCACAAAAACATTTAAGAGGCATTAAGCTTACTTAAAATAATAACCATTTGGAAATGTCATAGCAAATCTTTATAGACAGGTTACAAGATTGCATTTTTCTAAGGGACAGAAAAAAGGACTTGAACTCGTTTATGAAAAAGGGAAAGGAGGGCTTGCCTCCTCTCCATTTACTACAATGTAAATGGTATTTACCCAAAATAATAATTATATTTACCAAATCAGAAATGGGAGAGTCCAAATTATCAATATAATATAAAATGTGATATATTTTGAAGGCCGGAATATTTGTTAATTTAAGTAACAACCAATCTCTCACATTCGACCAAAACAATTCCGAAAAAGGGCATGAGAAAAATAAATGTTCCAACGATTCATCAGATAAATTACAAAAGGAACATGGTTCCACTTCCAATTTAAATCTTGAATTTAAAAATGTAGAACCCGGGTAGATTCTATGAACAATTTTAAAATGAGTTTATTTTGCTTTAGGGGAAATAGGCAATTTTATAAAATAAGATAGAGCTTTTTCGATTACAGATAAAGTGTCTGAATCGGTCGCTTGTGGAAATAAGCCTCGGTTAAAATTGTGAAAAATGTGGGATTTCAGGGAAGCACTAATAGAGTTGTTATTCTTAAGAGTATCGCCAATAATTTCTAAATTAGGTAAAACTGATAAACATTTGAGTACAGTAAAGTATTATGAATCATTTCAATAAGTGGTACAGGAATTGCTTTACAGATTTTGTTATAATCTTTAGCAGTACACGTTATATTGTATTTCGTTGAAAAAGCCAAAAAGTCGAGCAGTTTACCATTGCAATCTAGAAAATCATTAACAAACAAAATACCCTTCTCATGCCAATCACTCCTAAACAAGGATACATTTTCTGTTTATAATAATCACTCTATTGTTCCATAAAGTAGATCCATGAGGAGAAAAATTGTGGGTAAATATCATTTTCCAATAATGAAGTATCTGTTTATGAAAATTTGACAATTTGGTCGGAATCTTATTAACCTCAAAATCACTTTTTAAAAGAAAATCAAAACCTCCAGACGTGTAAATATGGCCTTTGGAATATGGAACCACATGGATTCTGGCTGGGACAAAAAAGCTTTCAACCATTTTATTTTAATTGTTCCAATCATCGATTCAAAGTCTAAAGCTTTAATTCCGCCTTTATCATATTCTTTAACAAGCTGTGACTTTTTAATGTAGTGAGTTTTATTTCTCCACAAGAATGGAAAATAATTGAGTTGGCTTTTTTAATATTAGCCGAAGAGACAAAACATGAGTGGCATGGATAAATAAGTTTAGATATACCTTCTGCTTTAGTAAGAAGAACTCTGCCAAAAATAGTAAGATCTCTAGTTAACCAACGACTGAGAGATTTCTTCATATCTGTGATACGGTTACAAATATTAAGATCTTCTCTCCTGATATCATTTTTAGATAATGTTATTCCTAAATATTTCACTTCAGGTACCACTCTAATAGAGTCAATAGTGGAATCATCACATGAATGGATAGGGAGTAATTCACATTTTGAAAGATTAAGAGATAACCCTGATGCTTTTCAAAAAATTGAAATTGAGTTTCATTTACCATGGATTTATTCTTTAGGAAAATGGATGAGTCATCCGCAAATTGACAAATTTTGAACTCTTTGTCAAAGAGGGTAATGCCTAATATTTTGTGATTCTTTATAATAAGCGTTGTTAATACTTGGGTGGTCAGAATAAATAATTTTGGGGAAATAGGGCAACCCTGTCGAATACCACGTAAAAAGTTAAACCTAGGGCTCATTCCAGGGTTCAAAGATACAGAACTATAGATGTCCGAGTAGAGCATCCTAATTATGTTGCAGAAATGTTCACCAAAACCCAGAAATGTCAGAGTTTCCATAAAAAGGAATGTTCAACAGTATCAAAAGCCTTATAAAAATCCAGAAATAGTACGAGACCTTCAGTATCAATAATCTCCTGGTAATCAAGCATATCCAATTTCAGTCTGGTATGGTTATGAATACTTCTGCCCTTTATAAAGGCTGATTGACATTCATATGGAGCTCAGCGCAAGTTCTTTCAGGAAGACGGGGTATATATACATTCAGTCCGCAGCTGCATATAATCAGCTCATCACGGGCGTTGTCTTTAACCTATTACATTCAACTCATTCTCCAGCAGCCAATCACTGCGCTGCAGCCAAACTTTAAAATGGTTCTCCTCTCTCCTGCAGTCAGCTGTGATTTCAGGTCGCCATGCTGCTGCCATACCCGTTTCCAGATCCTCGTAGCAGATATCAAGACTCGTCCAGCCCTCGCAGCACCATTCAAAAACCCAGTGTGTGGTTAATCCTCGCACCATAATGCTCTGATGCTCAATAACGTCCATGCGCAGCCAGCGCAGCTCCGGAAAAGAATGGGGTAAAGATACTCATCTCTAAGCCTCAGCAACCTCTCAAGAGCGAGAGGAGACGACCTCCATCGGCAGAAACATGGGTACAGTCCGGCCGTCTCGGCATAAGTGAAACGAGCCGATCCAGCATCAGAACGGAGTCGAGGCTCCCCGATCAGCTGATCCACGAACACGGAAGTCGCATTACGCACAAGCCGACCGCGAGCAGGCCTGGAGCAGGCCCTCTACGCTGCATTCAATCCCTCCCGGGAAATTACCAGCAGATAAGTGACGTTTATCCGTGTTCACAGCACGTTTAGGCATGATCGCCTCCGCGTCTCATCAGATTCATATCTCGGCACCCCTTTATGGGTTGGGGCAGTCCGGATAAAATAATTATATATCTAAAAATTGATAAATATAAAAGAAAGAAAGAATGCACAGGTTCTCCTTCATACTTTCATGCATATAATTGGTGGTGGTGCAAACCGTGCTTGCTTTCATGATCATACGATCCCCTCTATCTGCTACTTCATATTAGACCTCAGCTAATGTCTCGGTGCACACTTTCCGTCAAGCATAAGGGATGGATGTAATATACAACTTATGCTCAATGTAGGCTTGCAGCGTATGTCTCTCACAGCAATGAGTCACTCACACAGCACACGTTTTAATCATCTGCAGAATACTCTCTTGCATTACATTATTCATTTAATCAGCACTTCTCCAGAACGGTTCATCTATTTGTATCCCTGTCCTGTACATTCTCTGTTTTTATAATGATTCTCGTTTTTTATATGATCGCTTATTCTCTGCTTATGCGTATAACCCACGCATGCTATCCTACCTGATATCCGCACCGTAGCCTACTGGCTAATCAAAAAAAAAGAAAAAAAAAAACTGGTGGTGGTGTATCACATCTTTCTCAGCTATTGGTTTCCACATGCTTTGCCTCTCTCACTTTTCCCAGCAGACATATGCCAAGTGCAAGGACTGATTTAGGTACGAAACCTTTACGTGCGCAGCTCCTCTTGCTTGTAACAGCCTTCAAAAGATTGAAACTGAGCAATTTGGTTCCACTGCATGTTTTTAAAGCTCGGATAGGTGCAATGCTATTTGATACTGTTGGTACTTGTCAATGTCGATAGGTATGTAAATGTAGCCCTGTAAATATGATGTATGATGTCCTTCATTGTTTTCTGTCGTTTATGTTTCATGTCGTCACCTACTTGCTGCAGGTCTCCCTTGGAAAAGAGATCGTTGATCTCAATGGGACCACCTGGTTAAATAAAGGTTTGAAATGAAACGCCACCTGGTAAGTTAAGATCCTTCGTCAAGTGGCCCGATCCCCTTATCCCTCATTCACTTTCCTCCTTTTTGGGGGTTCCCTATATGCTCACGGCTGCATTTCCCCCTTTAGATATACGATTTCAGGATCGGGGTCTAATCGCCAAAGACTTAACATTTATCATATGACATGCGTCAATAAATGTTCTTTAAACAAAATGAAGTCTCTCCTGATTGAAATGAAGCTCAGCGCAAGTTCTTTCAGGAAGACGGGGTATATATACATTCAGTCCGCAGCTGCATATAATCAGCTCATCACGGGCGTTGTCTTTAACCTATTACATTCAACTCATTCTCCAGCAGCCAATCACTGCGCTGCAGCCAAACTTTAAAATGGTTCTCCTCTCTCCTGCAGTCAGCTGTGATTTCAGGTCGCCATGCTGCCGCCCGCCTCCTCCCCATCCACCTCCTTTCATCATATCCAGTGCCAGGAGAGTTAATCCAAAGACCTCATCACACCTCCTCTTCATCCCTTCTCCTCATCAAATCCAGATCTTCAGCATCATCACCAGTGTCTAGACCCCGGGGGGTTCCTATGCTCACGGCTGCATTTCCCCCTTTAGATATACGATTTCAGGATCGGGGTCTAATCGCCAAAGACTTAACATTTATCATATGACATGCGTCAATAAATGTTCTTTAAACAAAATGAAGTCTCTCCTGATTGAAATACTAGTTGATTCAGACCTGAATTTAACCTGTTAGCATAAACATGTGCTAAAAGTTTGTAATCATTACATAATAGGGTAATAGGTCTCCAATTACCCAACAAAAGATTATATTTATTTGGTTTTGGAATTAAGGTAATAAGGCCATGTTTCATGGTTGGCGAAAAGTTTCCTGCTGAAATGCAATCTGTGAACGCCTTATAAAGCATTTCTCGCACATCTGACCAAAAACATTTATAAAACTCTATGGTTAAACCATCCAGCCCTGGTGATTTGCCACCAGACATTTGCAGTAATGCACTATCTAATTCTTCAATTTTTAGTCGATCGTCCATATACTGTTTAAAAGAATCATCTATTGTCTTTTTGAATTCTGTAATTTTACTAAAAAACTTATCACAATTTTCTTTAGAAAACTTTGAGTTATAGAAATTGCTATAAAAAAGTCTAATTTACAAAAAAGAAAAATTGCGTTTACGTTTCACATTGTTTTTTATCCCCCTATCATTTAAGGATATGAAAGATAACATTGAAAGAGTAAAGATAGAATCCTTAAGAAAATGCTTAAAGGAATGCTATATCGATGCGCAGGAGTGAGTAACGTAGCCCTTAACAAACATATTTAGTGCAATAGCTCACAACATTTTGAATATAACCTGAGGCAAGTCCAATCCTATAAACACTCAAACTGAGAACTTCAGCATACCTACTGAGGACAGAAAACCCGCTCCCTGTCCTTCCAGTTAATTACTGCGGTGTTTTTCACATTATTCCGGGTCCACTCTTTTGTTGTCAATCAGCGCGAAGCCTTCCTTCAGAATGGCTATCTTCCCCTTTCTCCTGGCTTCTTGAACCAGTGGCCACAGCTTGGAGCGAGCCTCCCGGTCCTCCTTGGAGAAATCCTCTTTGAAACGAATGTGCATCTCGCTGCAGACTCTCGCATTTTTGGACTTTTTCCAGATCTCGTCACGAACAGTCCTCATCCCGAACTGAATGATGATTGACCGCGGTGTGTTGTTGGAAGTAGCTGCATTACCCTTCATACCAAGCCGATGGACAGTGTCCACTGAGTCACGCAGCTTTTTCACAGAAGTGTGTTTTCTCCTTCTTTTTCAGGCAGACCATTCATCCTCAGATTCCACCTCCGTTTGTAGCGGGCTTGCTCCTCGCCAGACTTACGTAGTAAAGTGTTATCTTTCAGAAGATCATCAAACTTTTTCTGAAGAGCAGAAATGTCTTTCTTATTTTCTTTAGCTGCTTCAGTGTTTGCTTCAATACGTTTTTCAAACTTTCTTAACAGCTCTGTCTGTTCATCCATTTTTCCAGATAAGACTTGTATTGCCTGGAGAATGGTGCTGCTGCCATTTGTGTTTCACCATGAACCTTCGATTTCTTTGGATTCGGTCCTTTAGTTGGTTGTGTGTGGTCCCAATTTATTTTGTGTCCCTTAGAGTTGTCCGCTTCAATGTCGATGTCCTCAATATCTGAGTCGTCACACGCCTCACGGAGAACTTTTAAGTTCTAATCGTGGTCGGTCATGCTAGTGTAGCAGGTTGGAAATGCTAGATGTTAAGTTTAAACAGACACCCCCCCTATTTTTTTGTTAATAATATAATCTTCCTAACATTTATACAATACACTGTAACGTCAGTAGATGGAGCCCTGGCGCTGCTGTGGATCCATTAGGGAGGAGCTCAGCTCATGCGCATGTCAGAAATAAACGTGCTGTGATCTGAGCAAGACGCTAACTTTGGTCCTCTCTCTACAAATCCACAGGTACTGCAAAACTAACGTTTCTGTCTTTAGCTTGCATCAAGATATAATGTAAACAACCCGGTATCATGGCAAGACGTGAACATGTGACGATTTACCATGCTGGGAGACGTGAAGATGTCACGATTTCGTCCCTTCAAACGTGACAGTTACACGGTATTGTTAACTGAATTGAATTTTATTATTTTATTATTAGATATTAATAGGATCCCTATAAAGTATATTCATTACTCGTTATTCTCTACTAATAGTTAATTAAAGACTGTATATAATGACTATTTTGCACATCCCTTTCAAGATTTCCAAAGGTTTATTGACATATCATATTATACACAACTACGGTGTAGTTATTGTCACGGCCCAAACTGTGTCCCTGTGTGTCCCTGTTTGTTCCCCTGTGTGTGTGTGAGGGGATGTGGTTTCCCTTGCAGGCAGCAGCCTGATTGCACTCACCTGGCCGACTGACTCAGCTGTCCCTCATCAATCCAATCATGACACAGCATATCTACTCCAGTCTCCCAGCAACTCACCGCCAGATTGTTTTCTACACCAGTGGTATTGCATCCTCCTGGCTGCGCAATTCAGTTATCTTGTCTGCGTGTTATTCTGTACTTTTTGTAATTAGTTTCTCCTTGTGACCCGCCCTCTTCAACACTGATGGAATCCACCCCAGCAGGTTGGGTAGCCGCATGCTAGCGGCTAACATGCAGCACGCTGTTCAGACGTCTACCTGACTATTTTCATTCCATTTCCACACACCCCCTTTCCAGTAGTGTCATCTCAGGCCGCCGTTTCCACTTCTAGAAACGTTTCTTCTTCGCTGATGCCGCTGACGCCTGCCATCTCGCTCTCTGGCGCCACCCAACGACCAGAGGCTTCTATGCCAGTGCAGCGACCCATTTCTGTTGTGGTCAGCATACACAGAAGGTTGGTGACTCAGGTTGGAAAAAGAAAGCCCAAAAGGATCTGTTTGAGTTTATCGAATTTAGCAGAAGTTCCGCGTGCTCCACGGTCTATCACGGGCGGCAGAGTGATAGTATATCTAACACATTTAAACTGGCTCTATTAAATGTCAGGTCTTTAGCAGGTAAATCATTTTTAATCAATGATTTTATCACCAAGCACAATCTGGATTTTATGTTTTTAACTGAAACTTGGTTAGACCAAAACAACAGCACAGCTGTTCTTATAGAATCAACCCCTCCCAACTTTAGTTTTATGAGTCAGGCAAGACTGCATAAGAAAGGGGGTGGAGTAACTATTTTGTTTAATGATTTATTTCAATGCAAGCAGACTATGTTTGGAAACTTTGCTTCTTTTGAATATGTGGCCCTTCAGCTGAAATGCTCCTCTCGAGCTCCTTTCCTAAACATCTATAGACCACCCAAATACTGTGCAAGTTTTTTTGATGATTTACTGAACTGCTGTCTATAGTGTGTATTGACTTTGACCGTCTAGTCATTGTTGGTGATTTTAATATCCATGTTGACAACCCCAGGACAGAGGGGCTAAAGAACTGTTTTGTGTTCTTGATAATTATGGACTGACTCAGCATGTTACGGAGCCCACGCACAATAAGGGGCACACCCTGGACTTAATTGTATCAAAGGGTCTGAACATTTGTAAGCTTGTGGTGACTGATGTTGCGCTCTCCGATCATTCCTGTGTTTTCTTTGAGAGCTCTATTCCCGTCCAAAAATAACTGTTGAAAGAGGTCACCACTAGACGTCACTTAACTGAAAATGCACAGGAAATGTTTGCTCAGATTTTTTCTCCCTCAACTGCCCATCCTAACTACTCAGTAAATGAGCTAGTTGATCATTTTAATTCTAAAATACAAATGTCATGGATACCATTGCTCCCATTAAAAAAAGGAAGTATCTAGCAAGAAAATATCTCCATGGAGAAAAGCCATGACCGTGAGAACAGCAAAAACTGAGTGCAGAAAAGCTGAACGCAGGTGGAGAAAAACAAATCTCCAGTTCTTGAAATATATAAAGAGAACTCGGTTCTATAATCAGGAAATAAAAAAGGCACGACAATCGTTCTTCTCTGACATCATTACCAAAAATAAAAACAACTCACGTGCCTTGTTTGCTACCGTCGAACAGACTAACAAACCCCCCAGTGTCGGTAGCTCTGAATTTCTATCCACCAGGGCCTGCAATGACTTTGCCTCCTTCTTCACTGACAAAATCATGCAAATTAGACAAGCAGTCAGTGCCTCTGTATCAGGTACAGCAAATGTGTGTCCCTGTGTTCACCTAAAGCAATTCAGACATCATGTCACAATTCCGTCTGATAAATGCTAAAGACTGGAAGACATTATCAACATCTGAAATCCTCCTCCTGTAGCCTCGATATTATCCCGACAGGATTTTTCAAAACTGTTTTTCATTGCTTGGCCTCAGATATACTACACATAGTAAACAAGTCTCTCAATCAGGTGTATTTCCACAGGCCCTGAAAACTGCAGTAATTAAACCGCTCCTAAAAAGCATAACCTAGACGAACACGTAATGAATAATACAGGCCAATATCAAACCTTCCCTTTTTAAGCAAATTGATTGAAAAAGTTGTTTTTCAACAGTTGAGTAATTTCATGTTTTTAACTGACGGTTTTGATGTGTTTCAGTCGGGCTTTCGACCAAACCACAGCACTGAGACTGCTCTTGTTAAGGTCTTAAATGACATCCATTTAACACAGACAGTGGCAGAATATCAGTGTTAGTATTTAGATCTCAGCGCTGCCTTTGATACTGTTGACCACAACATATTGCTAGACCGTCTAGAAAACTGGGTGGGAGTTTCAGCAACAGCTCTAAACTGGTTTAGTTCCTACTTAAAGGACAGAACAAACTTTGTCTCAATAGGCAATTACAAATCAACCCTGACAAATATGTCATGCGGGGTTCCTCAAGGCTCCATCTTAGGACCTTTGCTTTTTAATATCTATATGCTACCACTGGCTCAAATTATTAAAAACAGTGATCTAAGCTATCACATCTATGCAGACGACACCCAGATTTATTTTAAAATTACACCGGGAGACTACTCTCCGATTAGAACACTGAGCAAGTGCATTGAGCACATCACTGACTGGATGACTCAGAACTTTCTCCAATTGAACAAAGAAAAAACTGAGATCATTGTTTTTGGAGCAAAGAAGGACCGATTAAAAGTAATCGCAGAGCTTCAGTCGGCAGACTACAAAGTAACTCATAAAGCTAGAAATCTGGGTGTAGTGATGGACTCAGACCTGAATTTTAACAGTCACATTACAACAGTTATTAGGTCTGCATACTATCACCTGAAGAATATCTAGGATTAAAAAACTAATGTCACAACAGGATTTAGAAAAACTTGTCCATGCTTTTATTTCAGTAGACTCGACTACTGCAATAGTGTATTCACAGGGCTCACTAAAAAATCCATCAGAAAGCTGCAGCTGATTCAGAACGCTGCTGCTCGAGTCTCACTGACACTAAAAGAGTGGATCACATCAGTCCGGTTCTGAGTCTTACACTGGCTTCCAGTCGACCAAAGAATTGATTTTAAAATACTATGCTAGTTTTTAAATCACTAAATGGCTTAGGACCGAGGTATATAGACGACTCCTCCATCACTATGAACATCCAGGAGTCTCAGGTCTTCTGGGTCGGGTCTGCTCTCTGTTCCGAAATAACAACTAAACATGGAAAAGCAGCTTTTAGTATTATGCCCCACAATCTGGAACAAACTGCCCGAATCATGCACGTCCGCTGAAACACTTCCTATTTTCAAATCCAGACTAAAAACATATCTCTTTGCCGCTGCTTTTAATTGAGCTGTTCATACTCACACTGCAGTATGCCTTTTATCATGTATTCTGTACCTGCTGTGTTTATTTATTATTATTTCATTATCTTTGCTTTTTATGCCTGTTTTTAAATGCCATTTAATAATGTGTTTATGCTGTATTTATTCTTAAATGTCTTTTGTTTTTATTTTGTAAAGCACTTTGAATTGTCGCGTGCTGAAAGGTGCTATATAAATAAAATTGCCTTGCATTGCCTTGCCTTGCGCTTCCAGTGCGATCGACCACCAGAGCTTCCAGCCAACCTGCCTGCTTCTTCCTTCACCATACCTGCCTGCCCGATTCTCAGTCCAGCCTGAACTGCCTACCTCCACTCCGGACCTCCATATTCTCCAAACCTGCCTGAGTCTCCGAACAATAAACCATTTAAACTCTTAAGTCATTGCCTGGGTCCTGTTTAAAACAAAATCCTAACAGTTATGCAATGAATGAAAAACTTGGGTCGCAGGTTCCTCAACAGTGCATTACAAGACATCTATCAATATGCGTGTATACCTCCACCATTACACTGTCAAATTCTGCACATTTCTTATACTATCTAAATAAAAGTATAATATCAGTTAAAATAAGTGCTTAAACATAGTTAACATTGTAGGAAAGCAATATATTAGACATTAAGTACTTTGTCAGGCTTAATATTTATCTGTAGATACAAATTTCACTGTGTGTGCTGTGTGCTCTGCATGTGCGACCATTAAAGAGGGTTTCATCCCTCCATATTCTTCTTCTATACCCCAAAGCTTTTTTCTTATTCAAAAGAAGACCTTAACCTAAAGTATTCTTTAATGTTTGAATAAAGCCTTATTAGTTTGTCTGTTTTGCACATCCTCATATTCATATCTAATAATAAAATTCAATAACGTGCTTTAACCACTAGGTGTCACTTTCTATCAGCTGTGCACCGTTATGGTGTAAATACAGCCTATCTACCAATTGGATCAAATATAAAAGTCAGCCCAATTAGAATTGATACTGCAAAGAGACGTATTGTGTGAAAATAAATGGAAGATGTTGTTTAATTGCTGATATATTTATGATCCATGTCACGTTTTTCAGTTTTGGCGGCAGTTCTTCCTGTTTGTCTAGAACAGGGGTTCTCAAACTTTTTGTTTATGCGGACCACTATTTATTATCAAGGATTTTCGCGGACCACCTCATATGCAAACCGTACATATATAAGATGGCAGACATAATTGAATGCATTTTAACTGAACAATAACTGAATTAGTTTGTTTCACTCTTAGACCAGCAGGGTACCAAATCTATGCAGACTGCTGCAATAAGTACATTAACTAACTGTCTCATCGATGTTTGTCTGAATTAATATGATAATATTACCAATCATATTATTCCTATCAGCTGTCAATCACTGTTAAGATGCGGCGATTACCATTCTGTTCAGCAAAACGCCTCACAAACTGATTAAGATCCAAGCTTTAGTGCGTTTTGATTCAATGCTGAGTACAGCCAAACTTGACAGTCTCTTCTCTGTCATTGTAGACAGACCGCAAATACCTCATTCCTTCCGTCTGCTTGGGTCCGAATGCTTCTCGTTTTGCGCCGTCCCTTTCAAATGAAATCGCCGCCAATCATATTTCCACGCTCGCGCCAGGGCCGGGGGAGGGGTTACAAGGCTCGTGTCTTGTGGTGCATTCACTTGCACTCGGACATTAGAGATTTTCTCTCATAAATGTCCGATGAGCCAAACGACCACTACCCCACTGCCTGATATCATTAGAAAGCTAGGAATCTCCTCTTTCCAACTAGGGGTTTCACCAACTACTCGACTAGTCGACTAGTCGAGTAGTTCTACCACTAGTCGGCGCTGTAGGCCCTAGTCGACTAGTCGTGAACAAAATGGAGGCAAACGTGGGAAATGAGGATGCCGACATTGGCGCTGAGGTGCTGCGAAATGCTCCAGCAAAACACGCCCGACATTCAGGGGTCCTCATTTTATGCGCAAATGCGCCGCACCTATGCACTCTACAGTTTCAGTTTTAGCTCCGGCGCTAAAAGTTCACGAGCGTGCTCCACTAGCACCCCCTCTTTGAACAGCTGTTTGGACCTCATTTCGAGAGCATTAAGAAAACACGGTCAACAGTGGCGCGGATGAGCTACGGGATTACTGCCAGCAGACACCCATATCCCCACAATGGATAACCCTCTGAAGTGGTGGGCACAAAACGCGAATCACTTCCCCGTTTAGCCAAGCTTTCCAGGAGCTACCTGGCTACACCAGCACCCCAAGTGAACGGATGTTTTCCCTGGCAGGCACCACTGTCACCCGACAGCGGTCAAGCCTCCTTCCCTCACATGTTGACGCTTTGGTCTTCCTTAACGCAAACCAAAAAACCTGGAAGGGCGGACATCCTTATCGAGGAGGACAGTGACAGCGATTAAAGTGTTGCGCAATGCGCACTGGATTTACGTTGCATTTATGTTCTTAACAGAGTTTTTGCAGTAGATTTTGAGTCCAGTTACTGTTTTTTATTTAATCAGCCATGTAACCCAAATTAAAATGCTCCTTTGTTACAGCGTTTAACGTAACTGTATGCATTGCAATACAAAATACAGTTTTACACCTCTCTTTGTGTGTCTTTATTATGACGTAACAACTAGTCGACTACTATTTTGAAAAACTTGTCGACTAGTAAATAATGGTAGTCGTGAAACCCCTATTTCCAACAATGTATACAACTCAAAATGTGTCTTTGGGTCAATGCGACTGATTTTGATAGAGCAAGTCACTGAGGTGGTACCCGAAAATCCTTGATAATAAAAAGTGGATTTTATTTAGCTTTTTCCACGGACCACCTGCAGTACCCGCGGACCACAGTTTGAGAACCGCTGCTAGAACAAAGCCCTGATGCTTCTCATCAGGGCTCTATAAATAGAGAACTACGGCATATATGTAATATTTTATGCAGCCGAACCGTGTATTACAATGCCGTTATGTGATGACTTTCAAAGAGAAAAGCAAGCACACTCGGAAAAAGTATTATATTATTTTTAAAAAATGTTTTCGGATTTCACATCACATAAACACCATATCCCAACGTGCATTGCGGCTAAACCATCGAATCATCGAGCTGAGGATCTTGCCTACGTCTGTTTCCGGTATTGTTCAAGGTTCAAGGGTTCAAGGTTTATGTTTATGACGGATGTATTTTGTTATACACGCATTCCTTCACATTTACATTTTAATTTACATTAAAGTATTTTGTGAGGCCTTCTAAAATGTTTTTAAATATAACTACGGTTCTAGTTGAAGAGTTTGTAAATTAACATGAACCAAAGCTGTTGCCTGGCAACGCAATCGCACAACGTCACGTCCGTTAATTCCACATCCACACACATGGATTAACATCGATTTAATACATTAATGTAGCCTTTGTTTCTGCTAAAAGAGGCGTCGACCAGCTGGGGCAACAAGAACATCGGCGAAATCGAGTGTGGCTATTAAAAAATAAATCATTATTATATTAATATTGACAATAACAACCGACCGTCGTGGTAGAGCATTTGCTTGGCATTTCCGGGTATTTCTCCACTGGTTGGGCCATGTTAACAATACCGTGTAACTGTCACGTTTGAAGGGACGAAATCGTGACATCTTCACGTCTCCAGCATGGTAAATCGTCACATGTTCACGTCTTGCCGTGATACCGGGTTGAATGTAAATGCACTTTCAATGGTTTAGCAATGTTTCACGGGATTTGTGATATGTGTGTAAGTGTAGCAAGTGTCCTTTTGTAGCTAATTGTTCTGGTTAGCATCGCCATGCTAAGTAGCTGTTTTCATAAAACACAGTTTTACACAGTAGTTTTGAACGTGTAAGTAACTGACATTTAACACTGTGGCATAAGCAAATGTATTTTAAATGTTGTTAAGAGTATTAGCCAGCCAGCAGTGAGTAAATGTGATGAGGAAAATACCATAGTCAAGCTAGTTTCACAGTTCCGGCCATTCAGTAACATGGCGAGGTCACGCCATATTGTCACATGCTGCTGTTAAGTTAATTAAGTTAATTGTTAAGTTAGTTAAGTGTGTTTTGAGTTATATTATTTTGGTACCTATTCATATGCTAAATTAAGCCAATTATTGTTTATGTGGAATATGTTAAATCATTTTAATTCATATGCATGTATTTCTTATTTAGGCAGAATGTTTTATATTATTTATACTTTATATATGTTTTGTCTGTAAGACGGTTTGATATTAATTCATGCATTTTAACTGAGAACCTTGACATAATGTGACTGAACTGTATGCCATTGATGTAAGAAATAAACGTGCAGTGATCTGAGCAAGACGCTAACTTTGGTCCTCTCTCTACAAATCCACAGACACAGTTTATATGTTGGTTACACAGTGCTCCTTAGCCTGTGTAACCCTTGCTGCTGGTCCAGATTACCCAAAGGTCTGGTGCCGGTAACACTAGCAGGCACTTTATGTCAAGAGTGTTGGTAACTGGAGAATTAAAGTAAAATGTGACTATTTAAGCTTCTATAATAACTTAAAGTGTATCGTGAATAAGCTATTGCCTGTCAGTTTTACAGTCAAGGACTAAAGTCTAAACTTTTTCTACGAGCCTGCAACGTTGTTACTTCTCACTCCGCCATCTTGCAAGATCGGTCACTAATCCAATAGTATGAAGCTGCAGCGTCGGAGACTGCAGTTTCAGGACCGCAGTCCTGGGACCGCACTCCCAGGACCCTAGTTGTTTTGCAACATCGCCACCTAGCGAATTGGATGACCGCAAAAGTACAACCAGCGAGTATTGAGTCCCATACACAGCGAATCTCTTTAGACATTGTAATGCTTGTTATTAACGATCTAAAAATGCATGAAAATATGTTTTTCTTACAGAAATGTAATTATTATTATTAACAACAATTTGTTGTTATTATGTTTTTGTTTTTAATAACAAATGTATTTTGTATGTCAGATGTACAAAGATAGTCTTTTATTTTGTCTTATCAAATTTGACATACAACGTAAATATATATATATATATATATATATAGTAAATGTATATTGTATGTAGACATACATTTAGATGTATATTTTGTTAAAAGAAAACAAAAATGTTAATTTAGTTTTTGGGAGAAGGGGTGGGATTAAATAAGTGAAAACTTCTTCCCACGCCTTTTCGGATGTGTAATTAGGTAGATCATTTGTTTATATATAATTTGTAAGTCAATAATATTTAGTTTATCAATTTCATACTGTTTATGTTTCTACAGTATCATAATTCTCTTGTTTCATTTCATTATTATTATTTATTTTTTTGTATTACACATTCGAAATAAATCAAATCAAATGTGTCTTTGAAGAGGTGCTTGATTACTCAAAAACAAAAACACCTGTTAGTGTGTTTATGCACCTGGCTGCAAAAGATAAACATGCAGTTTGACCGAGAGGCATTTCAGTGCAGAATACATTTTTATTTATTTAGAAGACGGGCACAATATCCACACTGAGGATTCTTCACTGGGGTGATGTGGGGTCTGTTGTTCCCTCAGCCACCAGAAAACAGCTCCAGCTGCAGTACCCCGGAAGCCCTCTTCGGAGTAAAAACCCTCCAAGATTCCTCGCCGCCCACTTCCCCGGTAGCCTGTGCCAACGTCCTTATAAAGATGGTCGCATTAAAAGCACCCGGTTTCATTAAACACATAAAGGCTAACAGTTGGTTTTGCAGGGAGTCATCATAGGCTAACAGATGACTCAATACACCAGAATAGTTGTTAACTTTAAACAAACAACACGATTCACATTACTCACCCTATTACTTTTAGTGATTAAATCAACAATTAATGTAGGACACCTAGTTGGGCTTGCCAAAATCACGCTACAGTTTCATTAAACAAATAATCAAATATGCTAACAGGTTATTTTGCCAAAAGCTATAGCTAACGAATAATTGTTTTTAGTGCCTTTAATACGGTTAGAAGCAGTGTTCGAAATGGGGGGAGCCAGGGGGAGCTTGGCTCCCCTAAAGAGGGGGGGAAGGCCGACTTTGAGATAAATAGGGGGCCCAAAAAAGTTGTGCATATTTGTGTCACAGAGATTAGAAATGTTGAATTGAATATTTGTTTTATATTTGGGAATATTTCTGGGTGTTGCCATCTGTACGTGGCGGCGCTGCATTCTTTACGCTACTTACGTTGCTATGGTTACGGCGGCGATGCCGGCGCAGTATTTGAAATGTTCATATTGATATTTTTTTAACTCTGGCTTTGTAATAAAAAATATGGCGAAACGAAAACAGCCAAGCCTCGCAGCTTTTGGATTCACAAGCAAAGAAGCGAAGGGGTCTAAAAATGGCTGATGCGGAGCCTGAAGAGGCTTCAACAACGGCCACAGCCGCCGGCGCCACCTGCACTAGCGAACCTGACGATGCCCATGAACTGCCTTTTAACTGGACACAGAAAAGATGGAGTGAGTGGAATGAAAGGTATCCATGGCTTTTCATAAAAAATGTGGATGTGAGATTTGCAAAGAGGCAAAAAGTATATTGATCTCCCTGCCACTCACAGAAAAATCCACCGGAGTTCACCTTTAAAAAAAAAAAATAAAAACATAGGGCTCCCCCGAAAGCAAATGGGTAATTCGAACACTGGTTAGAAGCTATCATAGGCTAACAGGTGATTGTTTGTATTGCCTTAAGACTATCATAGTTAACGCTAGCTAATCACACTTCATTTCAAGACACTGGAATTGTTATTAATGTTAAACAAATACAACTTTAAAAGTACTTCACATTACTCACACTCTGTGCGTTGTCGTTCATATTCATGTCTCCTACTCGCTAGGTGGCAGTGTCATGAAAAACTAGGGTCCTAGGAGTGCGGTCCCAGGAGTGCAGTCCAGGAGTGCGGTCCTGAAACTGCAGTCTCCGACGCTGCAGCTTCATGCTACTCGACTAATCACAGGTTGGCAGGGGCATGACGTTGGCCTCATCTGATTGATCAATCCCTCAATTTCTTTTCACCAAGGGAAGCCAATTTCGGCTGGCCTCCTCTCGCAACAATGAGTGCGATCTGCTGTTTTACCATAACATCTAGAGGGGCGCTGTTTCACTCTTTGTAAAATACTCAATGAGAACGGGGGAGAGATGGGCCGGTGTTCCGGATTAACTGGTTTTCCGATCAACTGGTTTACAGAGGTGGGGGCGTGGCCTTCGACTGAAATACACATTTCGATCGCTTCTTCTGTCGTTTACATAAATCTTTTGGTATATTTGGCTTCTTAGGAACACTTTGATGCACATTCAGTACCAGTGTGTGAGGTTGTGGTTACGATGGTGATATCCGGATGCGAACAGTGAGGACTACAAAAAGAAAAACGAGTTGACTGGGGATGTCTGTTCATAACATTGCGAGCTCGAATAAATCATTTAAACCAGCTATCGTTGCCAGACTTATTACTGAATATCGTTCTTCTTGTGATACCAATTCCATCTGAGACCTGTGTACACCTTCAGACAGCATCCAAGTGAAGCGTACGTTGTTAACTCACAGTTGGAAAGCAGCGTGGAGAAGTCTTCAGCTGTGGTAAACTGCGATCCGCCCAAGGAAAAATGGGATCCGCCCAGGTTAAACTGTGTTACGACTTCTGTGGCTATCTACCAGCGATCATGTTTAATATGAAAGACTACACACACACACACACACACACACACACACACATGTATCCCTTATAAAAACAGTATTCTGCAGCAGTCATCCAGATAAGATGTGACTGTTAACTCGTTTTGCAAAGACAGCAGCAGAAATGTCATTGCTGTGCAGGGATATTTAGACTTTAAAATGCTGATGGGTCATTAATGTTGGTCTCGGCAAACAATATTAGGAATCCTCTGTTCAAACATAATATTCAGTGTCCATCGACATTAAAATAACAAAAAAGTTCATGCTGGACTCAAACCCAAGTCCCAAAATCATCAATCACTCGAGCCTTGCGCGCTATGAGTGAGCTACGGATCAATACGACATCTTGGTCCACCACAGCTCATTTTGTTACATTAACATTGTTAAAAAGTTCCAGAAAATGCAACCCGACCATCATTTATAATGTGAGCGAATGTATGTACATGTGGAACACCCCAAAAATGGTACAATTATTTGTCTGTTTACTTTTATTTATTTTTACAGTGAATTTATTGTTTTGAAAAGCTCAACATTATCTGTATTTATTTTGGTGACATTCATATCATTTTATGGTTTATCTGTACTGTTTGAGAAACAGTAAGAGTAAGTAGCGCCAAGGTGGAACCTTTGGCAGGTGAGCGGTGACACCTGGGTTATTTTAGGGGGGACACTTCCGCCCCCTCCTCAGAAGCAATCCAGACGATCAACCGGATCCTGTGTATAAATCTTCCTGCTGCACTTTTCTGTTTTCTACAGGTCAGTACATGATGAAAATGATCGATGTTAACTTGTGTAAATGAGATATAATGTTAGAGATGTTTAAGAGAGTGTGTCAGAAAGTTTTGAGCATGTTTGGCATAGTAACGGTATTTTAAAAATACTAAACTGTCGGCAACTATAGATCCGTTTTCGCGGGCTTCAGCCGCGCCGTGTGTTAATGTGACCTAAGCGAAGGCTCGCAGGCAGGTTAGCTGCTGCGCACGGGTGAAATGTTTTGTTTACCTGAGTGCAGTCTTGCAGGCACATCGCGTTGTCTTTTTTTGTTTATTAACACTGATAGTGTATTAAGTGAGCTCCTACACCTATAATAATTTGGCCTTTCATTGAATGCTTTATAAACTAAACAGTTAAACTTACAGATGTCATTGTGAATTGGGAAACTGCATTTAAATGTTGTTAAAGGTCAACGTTTCAATGTATGGTTCAGCAATTGTTGGTCGTTTACTAGGAATTGACATATTTTAAGCTCAAATACTTTGTTCTATGTTTAAACCTTCAGACACATTTTGACGTGTTTCAGTTCAGCACATCATTTATTTTGTGATGATTTAAAAGTACAATCCAGAATAATATACATACTCGCCTTTATCTTTTTGCCATCTTAGCCTTTTTACCAATTTCTTCATATCACAGTTTTGCATGATGTCACTGTAGGACAATGTGTTAAGGATCTCTTGTCGAGCTAGGTTGTCAGTTTGAAATGTCTGGATGAAGATGTAACTGATTTTATGTGACAGACAAAACTAAACCTCAAAATGAATGTGACACTGGTCTCAGCAGAGAAGCTCATTTTGTATTAGAAACACCTTTAATGTTTGATCTTGCAAATAAAGAAGCAATCCAGACGATCAACCGGATCCTGTCTAATTCTTGCTGCTGCACTTTTCTGTTTTCTACAGATATCTTTATTGTTGATGTGGTACCCAAGCTTTTGGGACCCGTAACATACACTTTAAGCCATATAATATATAATATACATATTATAGTAGGCATTTGCTTATAAATAGTATATACGGACTGAGGTCTGTATCAAGCCTCATTAAGACCCACCGAGATCAGATATCCTAGTTTATCAGCCTGCGAGCCCACATTATGTTGTGATAAGTGTTAATTTTACATATAAATGTGTTCTAGTGCACACATAAAGTTCCAATATGCAAATCAGGCCATGTGTTTCGTTATGTAGTAGCTAGGTATAATCAGCACCGACAGATGGAAAGACAACAATAACAAGGAATTAATATTAATATTACCAAGTTACACAGAAATAGATACAAAATATAAGAACAAAGACCACAAAGATAAAAGCATAAACGTTAAGATAGAAACAAAAACAGGTTCACAGCAGTGTAAAAAATATGAATATATGTGTCTGTAGTTCTCAACGTATGTGAGTATCCTCGTCATTTGGTTTATTTCGCTGTATCGATGCATAACGAAAGTCACAGCCACAGAAGTCGTAACAAAGTTTAGCCTGGGCGGATCACAGCTCACTACAGATGCCAGTGATGCCACAGCTGTGATCCGCCCAGGTTAAACTGTGTTACGACTTCTGTGGCTATCTACCAGCGATCATGTTTAATATGAAAGACTACACACACGTTTATCCCTTATAACTTTGCAGCAAAAAACTCACTTCAATAAATCCTTTACAAACTATTGTTGTTGTCAGTCTTACATTTGTATCATATATCGTTAATAATATGATGTCGATTTGATACCCTATGCTGTTAAGTATTTTATTTTGGTGAGTCTGTCGCAAGACAGGCAGTATTGCTAGAATATAAACCTTTTTTTTAAAAATTGCATTCTGTTTCTAGCGCAACAGCTTCGGTCCAGGTTTACATCCTATCAGCTACTGCATTAGCAGACATAGCAACAGGAAATGGGGGCCTATTTAGAAAGTAAGTGTTTAAAAATGTCTATATTGTGAGGCTAAATATTATGTTGTATAGCATAATGTTGCATGGCAATTATACATATAACGAAACACATGGCCTGATTTGTATATTGGAACTTTATGTGTGCACTAGAACACATTTATAGTTAAAATTAACACTTATCACAACATAATGTGGGCTCGCAGGCTGATAAAGTAGGATATCTGATCTCGGTGGGTCTTAATGAGGCTTGATACAGACCTCAGTCCGTATATTATTTATAAGCAAATGCCTACTATAACATGTAGTAAGGGCATTTTATCAGATATTTGACCGATCTGCAAACTAAATCCTTACCAATCAATTTCTTCACTAATGTGTTTGTAAAGCTGTGTAGTAAGATGTATTAAAAAGTTGAAGTTCAAATCCTGTATGTTTTTTCGTAACAACTGCTCAAAGTTGAGGTACCGAATACCGATTTTCGAAAAATCTAAAATGTTCAGTTTGGCCTTGGGTAACTTGTGAGGGGTCAAACTAGGGGTTTTTCATGATTCTGAGTTGATTGCAATCATTTATTTTTCACTAAAATCATTCCTTTGTGGAAAAACGGCCACGCCACCTTCTATTTTCAGGTGCGGGCAGAAGATGCAGATGTGCTGGTGATGCTAGTACACCATATTCCAAGCACCAACCATCCACTCTTCTTCACAACATCAAAGGGCTCTTATGATGTCAGAAGGATCCGCGAAGCTCTCTCTGAAAGAGAGAGATGCTACCTGCTCTTTTGTCACGCCTTCACTGGTTGTGATACGGTTTCTGCAATAGTTGGCCATGGGAAAACAACCTTATTTGACAGGTAATAATAATTAAAAAAAATTCTATTTCACTTTATATTTGAAACAAATCTCAAAGTGCATTTTTTTTTGCAGGTTCTGTGCAGGGACATTGATGAACACATGGACATCTTCCTTGACACACAAGCTACTAAGGATGCAGTGATACAGGCTGGTACTACCATCTTCCAGTACATTTACCATGCAGCAGGTACTGCTTTGGGTGAAATTCGACACAACATGTTCAGTGCATAACATTAAGGATTTTGGGAGATGGCCCTGTGGGCCATCTAAGCTAATTTACAGATGGCCCTGAGACCAATAGAGATTGCCCTGAAAAATGCGCGCGGACGAAATGACGCAGTGTGCCTCCCCCAAGAAAATTTAGATTTTTGCAGGTCTTAGATGCTGTCTGGTGCATTTTCTAGACTGAATTATAAGATGAACCACCACAATATTATATTGTACAATTTCAATTTTATTCTTCATTTCACTTGTTTGTTTGCATGAGTTCTTGTTTGTGTTTGCTGGCTTGCATGCCCTGCATTCAACGACTAACAGTCTTTCAAGAAAGTGTCAATGTCTGGATTGCTTCTCATTCAAAATTCAAAGTACACAGTTACATTCAAATAGCTGTACTTTACAAACATATCACATTTCTCTATTTAAGTTATCCGTCTATGTCACAGTCAATTACTGTATTTCAAGGAGAAATTCAACATAGTCAATATAAACATAACGCTAACACTGTCAGTGTTAAAACAAAAAAGACAAGGCGATGTGCCTGCAAGACTCCACTCAGGTGAACAAAACATATTACCCGTGCGCAGCAGCTAACCTGCCTGCGAGCCTTCGCTCAGGTCACATTTACACACGGCGCGGCTGAAGCCCGCGAAAACGGCATCTATAGTTGCCGACAGTTTAGTATTTTTAAAATACCGTTACTATGTCAAACTATGACGTGCATGAAGAACGACTTTTGGCAACTTTTTCATCGTTTTCCAACCGATTTGACCGCTGTCAGGCACTGACACGTCTCCACAAGACACGTCTCCACAATTGCCATAATAGATTGCCCGATCGGGCCACCAGCAGGTGAGGCTTCATTGCCCGAGCTAAATACTAGATTGCCTCGGGCCATCGGGCAATCGTTAATGTCGAGGCTGATGTTCTCACGGAAGGCAGCGGCAGGGCTGATCAAACCAGAAACTCTACCTCCAACAGAGGGTGCAGCTGCACAGCATTCTCTCCGTGCCTACCTACAAACCCAGGACTGGATCCTTCTGCAGAGTATGTCTCTGAACCCCAGTGACTATGGATGGACATTAGGTGTACATGGCTATGAGCCAGTCCCAACACTAGACCCCATGGCTCCTGAGCTACTGCAGTTCACAAGCTGCAACTGTAACGGAGATTGCAGCAACCGGCGGTGCAGCTGCAAGAGGAATGGCGTTAAGTGCATCTCAGCATGTGGAGTCTGTAAAGGAATTTCATGCAAGAATTGTGGTCATGATGGTGGTGAGTCTGGAGAAGACTCAGAGATTGACTCCTGAAGTGATCAGCACTTGTAACTACTTGTAACTACAAATAAAGCTACTTTTGAATTTAAATATAAGAGTGGGCGTGGCCTTTTTTCAACCAAGGAATGATTTTAGTGAAAAATACATGATTGCAATCAACTCAGAATCATGAAAAACCCCTAGTTTGACCCCTCACAAGGCCAAACAGAACATTTTAGATTTTTCGAAAATCGGTATTCGGTACCTCAACTTTGAGCAGTTGTTACGAAAAAACATACAGGATTTGAACTTCAACTTTTAATACATCTTACTACACACCTTTACAAACACATTAGTGAAGAAATTGATTGGTAAGGATTTAGTTTGCAGATTTTCATATATTTCCCTTACTAATGTATATTATATATTATATGGCTTAAAGTGTACATACATTCGCTAACATTATAAATTATGGTCGGGTTGCATTTTTCTGGAACTTTTTAACAATGTTAATGTAACAAAATGAGCTGTGGTGGACCAAGATGTCATATTGATTTGTGGCGCACTCATAGCACTGATATTATGTTTGAACAGAGGATTCCTAATATTGTTTGCCGAGACCAACATTAATGACCCATCAGCATTTTAAAGTCTAAATATCCCTGCACAGCAATGACATTTCTGCTGCTGTCTTTGCAAAACGAGTTAACAGTCACATCTTATCTGGATGACTGCTGCAGAATACTGTTTTTAAAGGATACATGTGTGTGTGTGTGTGTGTGTAGTCTTTCATATTAAACATGATCGCTGGTAGATAGCCACAGAAGTCGTAACACAGTTTAAACCTGGGCGGATCCCATTTTTCCCTGAGCGGATCACAGTTTACCACAGCTGAAGACTTCTCCACGCTGCTTTCCAACTGTGAGTTAACAACGTACGCTTCACTTGGATGCTGTCTGAAGGTGTACACAGGTACAGAACACCTGGATCAGTGCTGCTGTCATTTTACGTAACGATGCTGCAGTTCAGACACTGATCCTAGAACAGAAGACGGAGCCCTCCACTAACATATCTCATGCTATCACAAACATCCCATCAGAAAACTCAATGCTCCATCAAACAGTTTCAAATACAAAGTCCAGCTAACATGAGACTCCACTGGAGCGTCTCTGACTGCAGTATCAGTAAAGACATGAAGGCCCTAAACACGCAGTGACTGTGAAGAGACCACAAAGAGGTTGAACATCATTCCTGGTGTGTTTACTCTTCAAAGATTAAAATAAATAAGCACCTCAGTCACGTTGATCCGGGTTAGACACTCCCTCACAGCACTGATGATCTCAGATTACAATCAACCTGCTGCCAAAAACTGGCACCATTACAAGGAAGTCTGTTAAAAATCCTTCTTTAAGTACAAGAGAAATATACAATTCTTAATAGATATATAGAATCCGCATCAAGAAACATCAGTCCTGTCCAGTTAAACAGTGATACAGAACAATGTGATGAAAGTGATCCTGATGATCAAACATTTACAGATTCCTCTGGTAGGATTCTCATCAATGAACTTAGTGTTAGTCAACAGAACTCTGTGGTTAGCTTAGGAACTACTTGGTTGTTTTTATCCCCAAATGTATAATCCCACATTTTGAAAATCATATTCTCACCTGTTGAATTCTCTTCAGGTCAATTTAGACGCCTGCATGTGTGAAAGAAACTCTGCTCATTTCATCCTCTTCAGTCCTCAGTCTGCGTGCATCTGAGGACGCCGTCACCCTCATAACTTCAGAGTGTAAAAACACATCAGAGTCACGTGGAAACCTGTCCAACAAGAGCAAGAAACCAGTGAGAGGTGATGTAGTTCTACTAGCTGTCCACTAGATGGGGCTAACTGACAATCTAATGAAACCCAGTCAGCAGTGACATTGAGATGTGATGAAGCAGCCGTGTTGATCATGTGTATATCTGTCTGATTAGAAACATATAGGATTCTTTTAAACACACCTGCTAGCAAATACATTAGCAACAATAAATAGCTCTAACACCATTTACGACTCATTTAGGTTAGGACATTTTACTGCTTCCTGTTGTGAGAAATAGCTTGTGAAAGAAGAACAGATGGTAACTTAAATGCTCCTTCAGTATGATAACATTTCCCATTACACTCCACACTTCTGATCATATTACATATTGATCACAATAGAGAAGTATTATACATTTTATCATTAGCATTCAAAATTCACAAGGATTCAATTTAATACATCACAGTGCATGATAGAAGAAGAACAAACAGATGCCATATTGCAGTCACTGGGATGAGCAAGCTAATCTGAAGGAAATAACACACAAAAGATCGCAATGTTTTCATCAGAGTCAGAACTGGAGTCAGAGGATGAGGAGTAGACTTCAACATGTCAGCTTCAGTCTTCAGGGGTTGATAGGCTAACAAAGTGTTTGATACTGATTTGTCAATAGCTTTCATAACAAGTCCTCTAACACAGGGAATAAGCAACAGCCCCACAGAGCCAAGAGTCCTGACAGAGATTAGAGAGGTGAGAATAGCTAAATCACCACTTTCCATTTACCATGCCATCAACCCAGCCTGTAAGTGAAGGGTCTAGCCCAGAGTGTTCAGCTAACTCTGAGTGACCGAAGCCCTGCTGAAGCTTTAGTGACAGATCCATCTAACAGTGTTGGGATGAATGTTCAGCAAGCATCACGAACACCTCCTTCCTCAGCAGGAGCATGTCTACTGCCATTCTGTTCTGGCGAGGGAGGTAGCATCGAACTGTTCAGCTGATCCTTTAATAGCATCATGAGTGTAATTAACAATTGATGATTATAATAAATATAATTTATCATATCAACATTTGTATTAATAGTTACCCAAAAGAAGAGTGATTCAAGTATCTGATTTCTAGCTTTAAACTCCTCTGGCACTCCCCTAGGAACGCTAGGGATAATCTGAGTTCATGTCTTCAGTGAAAAATGCAGGGAGTGTCTGATTCAGTCTAAAAACTCAGATCAACATGACTGACATAGTATTTTATTTTTTAATGTTTTAACATTGAAAACATAGCATGTGATATAACACCTTTGTGGTCTCTTCACAGTGAGTGTGTAAAGGGTCTTCATGTCTTTACTGATACTGCAGTCAGAGACGCTCAGTGGAGTCTCATGTTCGCTGGACTTTGTATTTGAAACTGTTTGATGGAGCATTGAGTTTTCTGATGGGATGTTTGTGATAGCATGAGATGTGTATATGTAGGGGTCCGTCGTTCTGTTCTATTATCAGTGTCTGAACTGCAACGTGACTTAAAATGACGGCAGCACAGATCAAGGTTTTCTGTACCTGTCCAAGTCAGAAATAACAGACCAATCAGAATCCAGTACTTAACTTAGCCGTGCAGCAAAGACAGTGTTTTTCCTCTCATGCAGGTTAGAGACATTTGAACTGTCAGAAAACACCATGGAATACTTTGAGAATATGATATTTTAAAGTAAATAAACAGAGAAGAAGAACACTAGTGTTTAAAGGGAATGGGCTCTGGCTGTATTTAGAGATGGTTGATGGGAAATACAATTTAAACAGACTGGACAGTTACTGAAACCTGGATCAGAGCTGCTGTCATTTTAAGTTACGTTGCTGCAGTTCAGACGCTGATCCTAGAACAGAAGACGGAGCCCTCCACTAACATCTCATGCTATCACAAACATCCATCAGAAACTCAATGCTCATCAAACTGTTTCAAATACAAGTCCAGCTAACATGAGACTCCACTGGAGCGTCTCTGACTGCAGTATCAGTAAAGACATAAAGACCCTAAACACACAGTGAATGTGAAGAGACCACAAAGGTGTATATCACATCTGCTATGTTTACTCTACAATGTTAAACTTTTTTTTTTTTTAAACATGTCAGTCACGTTGATCGGAGCTGTTGGACCGGATCAGTCACTGCCAGCATTTTTCACTGCTGATGATATCTCAGATTACAACAAACTGCTGCCAAAAGCTGGCACCATTACAAGGAAGTCTTTCTAAAATGATTCTTTAACTCCGAGGGACATTCTCCAAAATACTATAGAATAGATATATAGAATCAGCATCAGGAAACATTAGTCCTGTCCATTTAAACAGTGATACAGAACAATTTAATGAAAGTGATCCTGATGATCAAACATTTACAGATTCCTCTGGTAGGATTCTCATCAATGAACTTAGTGTTAGTCAACAGAACTCTGTGGTTAGCTTAGGGAACTACTTGGTTGTTTTCATCCCCAAATGTATAATCCCACATTTTGAAAATCATATTCTCACCTGTTGAATTCTCTTCAGGTCAATTTAGACGCCTGCATGCGTGAAGAAACTCTGCTCATCTCATCCTCTTCAGTCCTCAGTCTGCGTGCATCTGATCTGAGGACGCCGTCACTCCCTCATAACTTCAGAGTGTAAAAACACATCAGAGTCACGTGGAAACCTGTCCAACAAGAGCAAGAAACCAGTGAGAGGTGATGTAGTTCTACTAGCTGTCCACTAGATGGGGGTAACTGACAATCTAATGAAACCCAGTCAGCAGTGACATTGAGATGTGATGAAGCAGCCGTGTTGATCATGTGTATATCTGTCTGATTAGAAACATAGAGGATTCTTTTAAACACACCTGCTAGCAAATACATTAGCAACAATAAATAGCTCTAACACCATTTACGACTCATTTAGGTTAGGACATTTGACTGCTTCCTGTTGTGAGAAATAGCTTGTGAAAGAAGAACAGATGGTGAACTTTAAATGCTCACTCAGCATGATAACATGTTCCATTACACTCCACTCTTCCGATCATATTACATATTGATCACAAATATAGGAGTATTATACATTGTATCATTGGCATTCAAAATTCACAAGGATTCAATTTAATACATCACAGTGTATGATAGAAGAAGAAAAAACAGATGCCATATTGCAGTCACTATATGAGCAAGCTAATCTGAAGGAAATAAAACAAAAGATGTTTACGCATTTGTTTCATCATCAGAGTCAGAACTGGAGTCAGAGGATGAGGAGAAGACTTCAACATATCAGCTTCAGTCTTCAGGGGTTGATAGGCTAACAAAAGTGTTTGATACTGATTTGTCAATAGCTTTCATAACAAGTCCTTTAACAAAGGGAATAAAGCAACAGCCCACAGAGCCAAGAGTCCTGTGACAGAGATTAGAGAGGTGAGAATAGCTATAATCACCGCTTTCCATTTACCATGCCATCAAACCAGCCTGTAATGGCACATTTCCACTACAGGGCCTCGCTCGGTATGGCTAGGCCTTGTTAGGCCTTGTTAGGCCAGGCTCACTTTATGCTGCGTTTCCATTACAGTTTAGTAGCTGGGGCAGTAACTATAGTAACGCAGTGTAGGCGGAGCCGTGACGTCATCTTCAATGAGAACCACAAAACCAACATCAGCCGTTAGCTGTTAGCCCTCAGAGCTCACAGCTCCTCATATCTGTTCAGAAACTAGACAAAAGTTAAACAAGTACAAACCACAGACTGTCTGTGTCATGGTGAATACAGTCGCTGCTTTATTTATGTCTGTGTGGCGGGGTGGTCGTTTTTAAAGGCAGAGCCACCCAAATACCAAAATGCCTGACAACGCCACCTGGGGAGTTTCGCCCCAGGAGATATTTAATGTACACCTTAGAACTAAGAAGGCTCTACAAGTTTGTGACTGACACAAGACAGAGACGTGTTTTGATTATAATGAAACAGTTTAACATTTTATTTCAAAATGTCAATCACATGTATTTGTTTATTCTTGATAAAACACTTTATATAGAAAATGACTAAAATCAATGAGGGGGCAGATGCCAGCCAGGGGGAGGCAGTCTAACAGGGCTGTGTCCCACTTACCCACCACCAGTGCTCACTGCAAACCAAAACTCACTGCAAATCAAAACTCACTACAAACTGTGTCCCAGTGCTCCTACCACTACAAGCCGTGAAGGGAATTAGACTGTGGGCCTAGCCTCCACACTAGCTGGCTCCAACTCCACTACAAGGGGCAAAGAAACAACAAATGTGTATAAAGCAGAAGAAACAATTATCCAGTTGGTCCAAACGAGCAAACAGTAAAATACAGTAAAATCCTAAACGTAAGACAGCAAAACAAAATTGAAACAAAAACCTAATTCAAGCAAAACCTAACTATAGCAAAACAGCAGCTGATACCACCTAGGCAAGGCAAGGCAAGTTTATTTATATAGCACCTTTCAGCACGCGACAATTCAAAGTGCTTTACAAAATAAAAACAAAAGACATTTAAGAATAAATACAGCATAAACACATTATTAAATGGCATTTAAAAACAGGCATAAAAAGCAAAGATAATGAAATAAATAAAAAATAAATAAACACAGCAGGTACAGAATACATGACTAAAAGGCATACTGTAGTGTGAGTATGGGCAGCTCAATTAAAAGCAGCGGCAAATAGATGCGTTTTTAGTCTGGATTTAAAAATAGGAAGTGTTTCGGCGGACGTGCATGATTTGGGCAGTTTGTTCCAGATGTTGGGGCATAATAACTAAAAGCTGCTTTTCCATGTTTAGTTGTTATTCTCGGAACAGAGAGCAGACCCGACCCAGAAGACCTGAGACTCCTGGATGCTTCATAGTGATGGAGGAGGTCGTCTATATACCTCGGTCCTAAGCCATTTAGTGATTTAAAAACTAGCAGTAGTATTTTAAAATCAATTCTTTGGTCGACTGGAAGCCAGTGTAATGATCTCAGAACCGGAGTGATGTGATCCACTTTTCTAGTGTCAGTGAGAACTCGAGCAGCAGCGTTCTGAATCAGCTGCAGCTTTCTGATAGATTTTTTAGTGAGCCCTGTGAATACACTATTGCAGTAGTCGAGTCTACTGAAAATAAAAGCATGGACAAGTTTTTCTAAATCCTGTTGCGACATTAGTTTTTTAATCCTTGATATATTCTTCAGGTGATAGTATGCAGACCTAATAACTGTTGTAATGTGACTGTTAAAATTCAGGTCTGAGTCCATCACTACACCCAGATTTCTGCTTTGTGAGTTACTTTGTAGTCTGCCGACTGAAGCTCTGCGATTACTTTTAATCGGTCCTTCTTTGCTCCAAAAACAATGATCTCAGTTTTTTCTTTGTTCAATTGGAGAAAGTTCTGAGTCATCCAGTCAGTGATGTGCTCAATGCACTTGCTCAGTGTTCTAATCGGAGAGTAGTCTCCCGGTGTAATTTTAAAATAAATCTGGGTGTCGTCTGCATAGATGTGATAGCTTAGATCCTCTTTTTAATAATTTCAGCCAGAGGTAGCATATAGATATTAAAAAGCAAAGGTCCTAAGATGGAGCCTTGAGGAACCCCGCATGACATATTTATCAGGGTTGATTTGTAATTGCCTATTGAGACAAAGTTTGTCTGTCCTTTAAGTAGGAGCTAAACCAGTTTAGAGCTGTTGCTGAAACTCCCACCCAGTTTTCTAGACGGTCTAGCAATATGTTGTGGTCAACAGTATCAAAGGCAGCGCTGAGATCTAATAATACTAACACTGATATTCTGCCACTGTCTGTGTTCAAATGGATGTCATTTAAGACCTTAACAAGTGAAGTCTCAGTGCTGTGGTTTGGTCGAAAGCCCGACTGAAACACATCAAAACCGTCAGTTAAAAACATGAAATTAGTCAACTGTTGAAAAACAGCTTTTTCAATCAATTTGCTTAAAAAGGGAAGGTTTGATATTGGCCTGTAGTTATTCATTATGGTTCGTCTAGGTTATGCTTTTTTAGGAGCGGTTTAATTATTGCAGTTTTCAGGGCCTGTGGAAATACACCTGATTGAAGAGACTTGTTTACTATGTGTAGTATATCTGAGGCCAAGCAATGAAAAACAGTTTTGAAAAATCCTGTCGGGATGATGTCGAGGCTACAGGAGGAGGATTTCAGATGTTGGATAATGTCTTCCAGGTCTTTAGCATTTATCAGACGGAATTGTGACATGGTGTCTGAATTGGCTTTAGGTGAACATAGGGACAACATTTGCTGTACCTGATACAGAGGCACTGACTGCCTGTCTAATTTGCATGATTTTGTCAGTGAAGAAGGAGGCAAAATCATTGCAGGCCCTGGTGGATAGAAATTCTGAGGCTATCGACACTGGGGGGTTTGTTAGTCTGTTGACGGTAGCAAACAAGGCACGTGAGTTGTTTTTATTTTTGGTAATGATGTCAGAGAAGAACGATTGTCGTGCCTTTTTTATTTCCTGATTATAGAAACCGAGTTTCTCTTTATATATTTCCAAGTGAACCTGGAGATTTGTTTTTCTCCACCTGCGTTCAGCTTTTCTGCACTCAGTTTTTGCTGTTCTCACAGTCATGGCTTTTCTCCATGGAGATATTTTCTTGTAGATACTTCCTTTTTTTAATGGGAGCGATGGTATCCATGACATTTGTTATTTTAGAATTAAAATGATCAACTAGCTCATTTACTGAGAAGTAGGATGGGCAATTGAGGGAGAAAAAATCTGAGCAAACATTTCTTGTGCATTTTCAGTTAAGTGACGTCTAGTGGTTACCTCTTTCTTAGCAATTGTATGGACGGTAATAGAGCTCTCAAAGAAAACACAGGAATGGTCGGAGAGCGCAACATCAGTCACCACAAGCTTAGAGTTGATACAATTAAGTCCAGGGTGTGCCCCTTGTGTCGGACCCTTGACATGCTGAGTCAGTCCAAAATTGTCGATAACACAAAACAGTTCTTTAGCCCCTCTGTCCTCAGGGTTGTCAACATGGATATTAAAATCGCCAACAATGATTAAACGGTCAAAGTCAATACACACTATAGACAACAACTCGGTAAAATCATCAAAAAAACTTGCACAGTATTTGGGTGGTCTATAGATGTTTAGGAAAAGAGCTCGAAAGGAGCATTTCAACTGAAGGGCCACATATTCAAAAGAAGCAAAGTTTCCATACATAGTCTGCTTGCATTGAAATAAGTCATTAAACAAAATAGCTACTCCACCCCCTTTCTTATGTAGTCTTGCCTGACTCATAGAATTAAAGTTGGGAGGGGTTGATTCTATAAGAACAGCTGTGCTGTTTTGGTCTAACCAAGTTTCAGTTAAAAACATAAAATCCATTGTGCTTGGTGATAAAATCATTGATTAAAAATGATTTACCTGCTAAAGACCTGACATTTAATAAAGCCAGTTTAAGTGTGTTTGACATACCACCACTCTGACTGTTAACGACAGACCGTGGAGCACGTGGAATCACTGCAAAATTTGATACATTACATACATTCAGACGGATGCCCTTGGATCCTCTGTTCTCAGTCCGAGTCACACAACACAAATGGGACGCTGCATTGGCATAGAAGCCTCTGGTCGTTGGGTGGCGCCAGAGAGCGAGACGGCAGGCGTGGAAACAGTGGCCTGGGATGACACCGCCGGAGGGGGGTGTGTCAACGTGGCGCTGGAAAAGTCAGGGAGACGTCTGAACAGCGTGATGCATGTTAGCCGCTAGCATGCGGCTACCAAGCCTGCTGGGGTGGATTCCATCAGTGCCGAAGAGGGCGGGTCGGTCCCAAAATAGATTGAAATTGTCAATAAAACCAAAATTGGCAGCTCTGCAGGCGGATTGGAGCCAAGTGTGGAGGCTGAGGATCCTAGTGAAACGCCCTGCTCCGTGGCCTAGCGTTGGGATCGGACCTGAGATAAAAACCGACTTTTCACAGCTCCGTAAAAGAATAAAAAGTTTCTTAAAATCCTTTTTTGTGAGCTCCGACTGCTGGCGGGCTGTATCGTTAGACCCCACGTGGACGATTAGACGATTGATAGAGGACGGGAGTGAGTGCAGCAGCCCCGGGAGTTTCTCCAGGATAACCGGGACGGTGGCTCCAGGGAGGCAGCGTGTGGCCGCGTTGAAAAATCGGATGTTTCTGATTATGGAATCCCCGATTATTAATGTGGTTGGGGCGAACAGGGGACGAGGGGTGCCGGTGTTTGAGGATGTGGTGACCGAGCAGAAACAGCTGGGCTCGGAGAGGATTTCCTTGCCGGCTCAGGGCCCGAAAAACTTCCCGAGTGTCTCAGCACGGCCTCTTTGAGGAGTCTACGACGTGAAGAGGTGGTCGCCGGACGGGATGAGGGACGCCGAGTTGACTCCACAGTGGCCTGGGAAGCAGCACAAATGCTGTCGGCTGCCGGCGCAGAAGTTGCAGAGGCGGCAGGGTGCAGATCTGGACGGGTCGGTGCCACGGGAGCATCAGCTGGACGGGCCGGATCATCTGGACGGGTCAGCGCCGCGGGGGCATCACTGGATGGACCGGATTGTCGGACAGGGCCGTGAAGCGGTTCCGAAGGCCCAGGCGAGGCGGTGAAGTTACCCCATTCAAAAAGCTCCTGCGCACCACTTCAGACCACGACTGCTGGTGGCCAGGTGATGAGCAGTCGGAAGGCCGCGGACAGGTGGAAGGATCCACAGAACTGTGTCATGGATAGTTGCACTGAACGAGGCAAGCTGTTTAGACTGCACCGATGCCACCTCCATGAGACTGGACACGAGAGTCTTTTTCTTTCAGCTCGTCAGAAAGCCGTCGGATATCCTCCTTAAGGTCTGTTATCTGTTTATTTGCTCTTTGAAGTAGCACATCATCCTCAGGGTGTTTTGATGGCATTCTGAGTGTGAAAGGTTTAGGGCAATTACTGTCCCATGCACCAATGCCAAACTGCGTCAAGATGTTGTATAAGCAGGGATGGCTAAATGTTTGTAAGCAGGAGAGCTAGATGCTAACAGATGCCAGATGCTAACAGGTAGTGGGAGCCTGTAAAAATGTTGACTGCCTCTGCCAAGATTCACCTGTGACCTAGTAGGAAGAACACATTGTACATTATATTACAATACAAAAGTACACATTTAAATATTTAACTTAGGTAATTGTAAATTTACCACTACTCAGTATGATTAATACTAAAGTACTAAGGACCAACACACATCCCTCCAGGTTAACAGGACTTCAGGCATCACATTTGGCCAAAGGAACACCATGTGGACCAGGATACAAGCTGACAGTAGGCTAATACAAATGAATGTAGTTTAGTGCTAAATATAAGATGCACATGAGTAATATTAAGCTGTTGATCAAACATGACATCCAGTATCTGACAATTTACCTACCCTTAAGGTGGCCATGTGGCAATAGGCAGACAGCAAACGAAACAAAGGCTGCCATGATGCCACAGGTGCCTTAAATATCCCTGAGTTAATTAGGGGTTGGCTCTGGGTGAGGAGTTGACCTACTTTAGGTGATGGTGAGTTCAGGGCGTAGAGATGAGTGTGGGACAGTTACCTGAACCCAGTGTTCCTGCTACAATCCACCCCCGCTCTTTCAATCGTCGACCCAACGATTAACTCATTGCCAAGGTCTGAAAACAGCAGCCTCAGCTACGGGTACCTGGGAGGCAGTAGCTCCGATCGCTCTGCTTCCAACTGTCTGGGGGAGATGGTGAAGGTTTGGATGTTGGCCTGCAGTGGCACGACTGGTTCTTCTTAACGCCCTTTCATCCACTCCTGACTGGTTGTCGGTCCGAGGAGATGGATGTCTAACCAGTGATTGGCCTCCTGAGGTTCTAGACATGCCAGAGGTACTTGGGAGTGAAGTAGTGTCAACCGGTGGGCACTGGGAATTCACAACAGGCACATGAATGTTGGTGTATTGTGGCCTTACCACACAGAAGTTACCATCCAGCGAGTCTTCGTCACCCACCGTGGGTTCTATGTCTTCTTGGGCATAGGCCCCATCGGCTTCATTAGTGTGTGCTTGTCCATAGTGGCCTTTGAGAAGTGAGCGATGAACATTCCTTGCCTTACTGGGATCATCCACTGGCGCAACTGTGTACACAGATCCTCCTTCTTGGGGGCTTTCAGGACCTGATAAAACACCAATTTCCAAACATCTTGGATTTTGTTGCGGCCACGCAGTCCAACATTCCTGAGATACACCATTTGGCCTTCGTGTAGGGGAGCATCCTTCACTTTTTGGTCATGGTGTGCCTTTCGTCGACTGGCAGCGACTTGCAGGTGTCTGCTAGCCTCCCCAAATGCCACCTGAAGCTAGTCTGTTGCTCCACAATCCAGTCGTGGGCACTACCTTCTTCTGAGGCTCGGTTCTTCCCTTGGAGGAAGTCAACAGGTAAAAGGGGATCTTGTCCAAACATCAAAAAGAAAGGTGACTCACCAGTAGATTGATGTGCTGTGGTATTGTATGAAAAGGTTAATTGAGGCAGATAGGATGACCAATCCCTTTCTTAGTGGTGGGAAGGGTGCGCAGGAGGTTATGTAAGGTTCGATTGAATCTTTCACATTGGCCATTCCCAGCAGGGTGGTATGGGGTAGTGCGGGACTTTTGAATGCCATATAAACTACACAGCTGTTGGATCAGTGCACTCTCGAAATTTCTCCCTGGTCCGAGTGGATTCGACCGGGGATACCAAATTTGCAGAACCACTAATTTACCAACACTGTAGCCACAGTGGATGCCCGTTGATCGTGGGTGGGGATGGCCTGGGTATACTTCGAGAAGACATCTGTCATCACAAGCACATTCTCCATCCCGTTCTTGGATGGCTCCAGTATTGTGAAATCCACAGCCAGAATTTGGTTTGGGTGCAGCAAGGAGGTGGCCCATGTACGTCCGGGTCGAGGGCTGGGTGTCCTTAGCTACCTGGCACCTTTCACACTCTTGGCACCAGCGCTTCACATCTTGCTGCATGCCTGGCCAGTAACACCTCCGCCAAACCAAGTTGACAGTCCGTTCCACACCCTGATGTCCATGTTCATGGTGCAGCTGATGCAAAACCTGACTCTTCAATGACAAGGGCAGGACCAGCTGGAGAACTTCATCACCATCGGGGAGAAGACTTTGCGATTAAGCACCCCATCTTGCTCCACAATCCGATCCCACTGCCGGATCAGTGCAAGGGTTTCCTTTGACAGCTGACGACGTTCAGCAGCATCTGGCCCCTTCTTTCTGGTCCAGAACACCAGAAACTCCTGTATGGTGGAATCAGCTTCTGTAGGACACGGAGATGTAGGGGGTGTGACATGGAAATGCAGAAATGTGTTTTGCTTTACCTCAGGTGTTGGAATCACAAAGTGCTGCATGGACTCAGGAACTCGAGTGCCGGGAGCCAATGGTCAGCGGCAGATGTACTAGGTGGGTGTTGCGAGAGAGCGCATCAGCATTGCCATTACTTTTTCCAGGCCTGTACTTGATTACATAGTCAAAGTTAGCAAGTTCAGAAGCCCAGCGCTGCTCCACAGCACCTAACTTTGCTGTTGAAAGGTGACTGAGAGGGTTGTTATCAGTGTATACAACACATTTCTGCCCTAACAGGTACTCTCTGAACTTTTCTGACATGGCCCATTTAAGGGCCAAGAACTCCAGCTTCATGGAGCTATAATTGTTCATATTACGCTCTGATGGCCTAAGGCCTCGGCTGGCATATGCTACCGGTCTGATCTTACCATCTTGTTCCTGAGAAAGGACTGCTCCAGTCCACTGTGGCTCGCATCCACTTCCAGAACAAAGGGCAGAGAAAAGTTGGCATAGGCTAGCACGGGCGCTTCAACCAGTTTACGCTTTAGGCGTTCAAAACTCTGCTCATGCTCCTCAGTCCACATTGCTGTCAAATCCTTGTTAGATGCCCTCTGAGTCTTGGTACTTCCCAATTCAGCAGTCAGCAATGCAGGGGGCTGCCAGCTTTGCAAAGCCGTCCACAAACCGCCGGTAGTAGCTAGCGAAGCCAAGGAATGACCGCAACTCAGTTACTTTGGTGGGACGTGGCCACTTTGATACTGCATCGATCTTGCGAGGGTCAGTAGCCACACCCTCTTTGGAGACATGTCCCAAGTAGTCAACTTCCTCTCTGAAGAAGCAACACTTCTCCAGCTTAGCCTTGAGGTTCTCCTGATTCAGCCGTTCCAACACAGCACCCAGACGCTCCATATGTTGGGCTACAGTGGATGAGAAAACAACAATATCATCTAGGTATAGTAACAGAGACTGACAATGTTGGGCCCCAAATATTCTCTCCATTAGCCTTTGGAAGGTACTTGGGGCATTGCAAAGCCCAAAAGGCATCCTGTTCCACTCAAAAAGGCCAAATGGGGTACAGAAGGCAGTTTTCATCTTATCCTTTTCTGTGACAGGGACTTGATGATACCCACTAGCCAGGTCCAGTGTGGAGAACCAACGGGCCCCCGAGAGTGCGTCTAGGGATTCCTCAATCCGTGGCAAAGGGAAGGCATCTTTTCGTGTCTTGCTGTTCAGCAGCCGGTAATCGACGCACATCCGAAGAGTGCCATCTTTTTTTTTTACCAGGACAATAGGCGATGCGAAAGGGCAACTGCTCTCCCTGATCACCCGTGACTCAAGAAGCTGGTGAATGTGGGCTTTAACCATGTCATACTCTGAGGGCGGGATACGTCTGTACCTCTGGCGTATTGCTATTTCATCGAGCACTGGAATGTCATGTGAGATCAGATTTGTGCAGCCTAAGTCTCCCTCATGAGCTGAAAATACTTCACTATGATTTTGTAGTAGGGACCTGACCTGGCACTGATTTTCGTCTGACAATGCAGCCAAATGTATGGCATTAATCTTCTCTTGCACTGAGCTAGTGACTGTCTGTGAAGACACTCTGGCTGTCACCTGTTCTGCACTTTCTGTGACACCTGTGGGCAGACTCACCACATGGGTATATGGCTTAAAGTACCTATCACGGTGCGTGGGTAGAGGACAACATCATTAACCCCCACATTGACTATAGGGATGTAGACTGTACCTCGTGTCATTTGGACCACGGCTGGAGAAGCTAGCAACCCAGCAGGCAAGCCAACACTCAGGGGTTCAAACAAGCCATCATTACCTGCATGATGCTGGGAGCAAGTAGCTGCAACCACCTTCATAGTTCCACCAGGGACTCTGAAAACTCTCCTGCCCTTGACTTTTACTCTACTCGAGTGATCAGAGGGCCCATTGACCTGAGCTTGGTGACACTTTTGAAAGGCTTGTTGAAGCTGGCTGGGGGCCTGTGAGACAGAGGGCAAATCAAAAAGAGCAGAGCCATGCAGTGAAAATAACTCCCTGTAACATGTTTTAAGGATGTTCATGCCTATAACACATGGGGCAGATGATGCCTGACCAGTGGGGTCTTTAACAACCAGCACACCACGCTTTGTAATTACCTTATCACAAAGCTCAACATCAAGTTCAAGGTAGCCAACATAAGGTATATCCAGCCCATTAGCAGCCTTAAGCCGGAGCCAATTACATGACCGAAGTTTCTCTTCTCCCCATGGCTCAATGTTCTTGACATAAAAACTCTCTGTTATGGTGCTCACCATTGAACCTGTATCAACCAAACATGGAACTGTTACCCCTCCCATTATTATGGTTAAATGTGGACAAGCGGCTATCAATTCTACAGAGTCAGGGTTCTCAGAAGCTGTCTCAGAGCCATCAAGGCCCCCACCTGAACTTTGGCTCAGCGGATCAGGGGGTGAAAGTTTCCCAATTGCTGATTCTGGTGAGGCGGCTTATCACCACGAATCATCGGGGTAGTACGAGAAGATGGCTGAGGTGGTGCATACACTCTCTCACCATCACATTCCCTTGCGAAGTGACCAGGTTTACGGCACCTCCTACAAATGATAGGCTGCTTTTCCTGGTGAAAAGACTGCCTAGGGACATTCTGGAGTGCAATAAGACTGCCACTAAGCTGATTCAGCTGCTCCTGTTGCTGTTTCAACATGTCCTTTAACTCTGCCAACTCAACCCTTGAGTCTTGGTTACCTGACCAGAAGGAGGACCTCCCGCCATAGCAAACTGGAAACTGGTAGCAGATGGGACAGAGTGGCTCCTTTCCCTGACACCCCCTGGCATTCCCTCCCGCTCCCACCTAATAGCCTCACCTCGGACCTCAAGCAAGGTGGCATTAGGTGGCATTAACAATCAATACATGTTCAACAAATTGGTTGCGCAGCAAAACATGGGAATTAGGTAGGCCATTAGGAGCATTAGTCACAAACCTGTCCATCAAACACATCAAGGCATGGGAAAATTCCTGCAATGTCTCACCCTCATTTTGCTTTCTGGAGAAAAAGTCTTCCTGCAAAGAAATGTAGGATTTGGAAACCCATAAAACTCCTGCAATATGGCTATAATTTGGTCGGGGTCCTCCCTTTCCTCTCTAGGTCTGTATTTAATTTCCTCCTTGCCTCACCCTCCAAATGATCATATAGAAATAATGCTTGATCGCCCTAGACAAGTGGCGAGCCTGCATACACCCTTCAACATCCTCCACCCACTCTGCTATGCTTATACCAGTCCAACCTCTAAACATTGGGCATCTTCTCTGGGGACATAAACCAACCGCTCAATTACTGGAGCACGGTTGGTGGGTTGGTGAACAGCAGAGTCAATGGATGAAGCACTAGTACCAGGCGTTGCCTCTTGCAGTAATCTATTTTCATTTTGCAATTGGGTTACTAAGTCTTTCAACTGGTTCAGTTCTTCCATGATGAAGAGGTAGACAAGGGCAGGAAAGGTTGATGCAGGTCCGTTGCTTGGAGGTCCAGACGTTTAAAGAACCAGCTGCTGCTTTGCTATGTCACACTAACTAAAAACTACAACTTATTCATTTACAAGTATTGGATATAAAATGGACCAACTGGTTAAACAAGAACACACGTCTCTGCTATTACAGAATCCTGCCGACAACGCCAGAATGTGGCGGGGTGGTCGTTTTTAGAGGCAGAGCCACCCAAATACCAAAATGCCTGACAACGCCACCTGGGGAGTTTCGCCCCAGCAGATATTTAATGTACACCTTAGAACTAAGAAGGCTCTACAAGTTTGTGACTGACACAAGACAGAGACGTGGTTCGATTATAATGAAACAGTTTAACATTTTATTTCAAAATGTCAATCACATGTATTTGTTTATTCTTGATAAAAACACTTTATATAGAAAATGACTAAAATCAATGAGGGGAAAAGGGGAGTGGGCAGATGCCTGCCAGGGGGAGGTAGCCCCTTGCCAGCGATTCGCTCTCTAGTTAGCATACTCAGCCCGACTCAGCCTGGTTGTTGGCCCGCTAAGAACCTCGATTTTATGGGGCCATAAAAACTGTGAAATAGTACCCGCTAGCCGGAACTACGCCAAGTGGAAACGCAACCAAAAACGGGCCGGGCACGGCACGGCACGCTTAAAGCGAGCTCCGCGCTGTAGTGGAAATGCGCCATAAGTGAAGTGTCTAGCCAGAGTGTTCAGCTAACTCTGAGTGACCTATGCCCTGCTGAGGCTTTAGTGACAGATCCATCAGTGTTGTTAGGGATAAATGTACAGCAAGCATCACCGAACAGATCACAAACACCTCCTTTCTCAGCTGGAGCATGTCTAGTGCCATTCTGTTCTGCCAGGCCATAAGGGAGGTAGCATCGAACTGTTCAGCTGATCCTTTAATAGCATCATGAGTGTAATTAACGATTGCTGATATTATACATGTAATGTATCCAATCAAGATTTGTATTAATAGTTACCCAAAAGAAGAGTGATTAGGGTCCCGCCAATATCTGATGTCTAGCTTTAAACTCCTCTGGCACTCCCCAAGGAACGCCTATGCATGCATGTAATCTCTGTCGTCGAAAGAGGCCAACGGTGCATCCCTTTTCTCTCGGGAGGGTTTGAAATTCGGATCTTTAAATTGACCTATCATCACAGGCATAATTAACAACTGGGGTTACGTACTGTAACCCAGTTTCTATGAGTATAGGCGCAGCCCTCTAAGGCTATCGCTATTGGGTAATCCCCCTGCGCATGCGCAGCACTGACAGACTTAATCCACGCCCACCTACTCACTTCCGTATAAATAGGAAGTAGGCCCTACAATCTGCTCCCACACAAACAGCTTTTCTTCAGCTATTCGCGGAGCCAGTGGGGCCCGAACCTTAGAGGGCTGCGCCTATACTCATAGAAGCTGGGTTACAGTACGTAACCCCAGTTCTATATCGTATAAGGCTTCGCCCTCTAAGGCTATCGCTATTGGGTTAAGGGCAGTGGTGTAGTCTACTTTTTTGTAGTGGGTATACTGTAATAATTGTACTCATCCATCCTAGAGCGACGCATTGCGGAGCGACACCTGTCTCGAAGCAACACCTCATGAACCATCACACTCACTAATGCATAGACTAGTCTTGAGAATGGTTATGTGTTATCAAGATGTCAATGTATTATAAGCATTTTTATGTGACTTTTAACTGCCAGTGACATTAACAATAAAAAAATAAAAGAATGAACAATGATGGAAAAAGCCCACTTATCTTCTAGGGTTGAACAATTAATCGAAATTGTTATCAAAATCTCAATATGGCCTACTGCAATTTTTAAGTAATACAAAATAAATATGGTCATGCTACAGATGTCCTGACCCACACATCATCATCATCTACACTTAAAAAAACATCTTTGTTTCGCATAGATCTGCACAAATATCACACAATAATCATTTTAAACATATTTTTCAATGCATTAGATATTTATTCAAACTTCTTCAGCCCTATTATCTTCCATAAATCATTGTCAAACTATGTACTGTATCAGCTTAAATGAACAAGCAAACATCCTTGAAGTGCTACAAGACAAATTAGCTTCAAACAAGAAACAAATTAACAAATAAGCTTCACCTCAATAAATGAGGGTTGAAAAAGCACTCAACATGTCCATACTGGGTTCACTGTGTTAGTCCACAAGCCCTGAAAAAAGGATGGAACACTTCTAGACATAGTCTGGTAGTCTACAGAGCTTTCCAGATATGTTTGTACTCAGGCATCTGAGGTGTGCATTGCCTCCTTGCTTGCTTGGCAGAGCGATGGCTTCTCAGCCATGTTGTGACGTACTTCCTTGGCTCAAAAAGTGTTACAGGGGGCCCATTGATGCTGATCATCATCAAATTACTTACATTTGACAACAACAGTGTCAATCTCTTGTCTGTGCATATATTGTTCATGAGACTGAAGCCCCTTTCACACTCAGCAGTGCTGCAAGGGATGGTCTTCATGCATTGTATGAGTGGCTTTAAGCTTTCAGGCTCACTGTCTGGGTGCTCAAGGAAATCTCTCATACCATTAACTGCTTGCTCTTCACCAAGATTGAACCGCCTGCAGAGTCGTTTCACTTGTGCCTCACCATGCCGTATGCCAGTGGTTGATGGCCAGTTGCCTGTATCCAGAACACTGAGATCATGAAGCATTTCACCATCAAATGAGAGGCGCTTCTCCAAGTTGTTGATCAGACTTTGTAGGAATTGTTTTGCATTGATTGGTGTGAGCTTTGCATTTGACTCCAAGGGAACAGATCCTAAATGTCCCAAAGCTTGTGCAGTCAGTGCCTCCTCTAATTTCTCTCCTTGTGTATCTTTGAATGATGCCAGCACTCTGATGGTGCGCTTTAGAAGATGGTCTGCTCTCAAGAGTGTGACAGAATGGGCCTGGAGTTGCTGAGACAGATTTGCAAGTTCAGACAGTGCATCAAACATGAGTCCGAGGTCACACAGGAATTCCTTGCTCTGCATTCGACGTGCCAGGCCTCTATAAGTTTGTCTCTCTTTGCTGCTTCTTGTTTGGTCGCCTGCAGCATTTTCAAAGTGTTTATTGAGTGCATCATATGATGTCCACACAGCCTTTACAGAACGGAAACTGCTGGCCACCCATCGCGTACTTAAAACTCTGCCAATTTTCAGGACTTGCGAGCCCACTTCTTGTGCTGCTTCCAGAAGCTCTCGTGAATTTTTATTGGACTGACTGTAGAGATTGTGGATCTTCTCTAGGAACACTTTGAAGTGGTTGACTGCCTGAACCTCATCCACAGCATCAGATACAGCCAGTTCCAAACGGTGGTTCATGCATAGCCATGTGAAGAGGTTAGGGTACCTTGCTGTCAGCCTGGTTGCCACACCAGAGTTCTTGCCTAACATGACACTGGCTCCATCAGAAACAAATGAGACCCAGTTATTTTGAAGCCACTCTTCAGTCAAGCCTGCAGTGTCCAAACAGTTCAGCAGAGCTTCTTCTATATCCTTTGCCCTTTGGCTCTCCAGCTCAACCAGCTCCAGGAACAAAAATTCAGGAGTAGCTCCATCCACTGAGGCTTTCAAGTTGACAATCATTGCAGATTGTAGCCTCGTCAATGAGAACAGACAACTTGCTTGAAGACGTCACAATACTGTGAACTATCTCTTTTGCTATGTGTTCTACAATTTTTGTGGAACTTTACCTTGAGTGCAGACTAGTGCCCATGTTGGCACCATTTTTTTCCTGAAGCTCAATGAGACTATCATGGTCAGTAAAAGGTTGGTTCATCTTCGCAAGATAGTATGCTGTTCTGAATACAGAATCTGTCTCTGCAAACACAGTCTCTGACACAGCTCTCACCAAATTTCCAACTAAATCCTGTCCACCCTTCTCCGTGAGCTCCTGGGCTATTTTGTGTGCTCTGGACGTCTCATGTCGTCTAATCTTGTTTCTCAAAGAGGCCAGAGATGTTGATCTGCTTGAATCTGAGGACTGGATCTTAAAGTGCACCCACTCCTCAGACATAGACACTCGTTGTTCTGTGAGGACACCGGTTGATTTTGTAGCGCTGCAAAGAGCACAACCTGGAAATAAACAAAACCATGACTAATTAGCATAATACAGGTTTTTACCAATAACATCTGCAGAAAAGAGCCAAGATTTACTCAAAAGTATTTAATAAACTGCTTACAATATTTACATCATGGCTAACAAATGCATGAAAAGCAGATAAAAGGAGAAAAATGTTCCACTTTTTCAATAGCTAATTATTACTAAATTAGGGATTACTTATTACTGATAACTAACATATAGTAATTTAATGGTGCAAATGTTTTAAATGCACTTTTAACATGACCATGAATTAACTCTCATTTGCATAGTCATTGACTTTATGAATTTCTGTTGTTTAGATCAGCTTTCTTTGCATGTGTGCTGACATTTACCTAACTTTCTGTCCCTCCACTCCAACCAAGGATGCCTGTTCTTAAATTCCCTAGCCTGACTTTCAGTCCACAAGGCTGGCCAGGAGCTCTCATCTGTGTCATCATCCGAAACAAGGAGATAATATAAACATTGTGTTCTGTTTATGACCACACACACACACACACACACACACACACACACACACACACACACACACACACACACACACACACACACACACACACACACACACACACACACACACACACACAACACACCACACACACACATACACACACACACACACACACACGCAGTATCTCGCTCCCTTTCTCTTCCATTGATCCACCACACTAACGTTGATCAAGTTAGCTAGTTCTAACCAACTATCCCCTGCTACAGTTACAGTACGTTAATGATAACCATGCTAATTTCACTTACCGGGTAACTTTGCGGTAGCGCCGGGCTCGTTCTCTGTCACCTTTAGGACAGCCGCCTGACCTGGCTCTTCTTCTGTAGTGGTAGAAGGGGAAAACTTCGGAAAACATTGAAATATTGTCGTCTGTTTTCGTTTCATGTTTGCTTCCTGTTTAGAGCTCCGCGAACTTGAATGGTGGACGGATCAAATTCTGATAACGTTAGAGAAACGTGGGGTTTGTCAGAGCCGAACAAAGTGTGTTGCTGTTGCTTAGCAACAGGCCACAGCCGACGGAAGCCTCAGACGTCCAAAAGTATTAACACAGAAGGGGCGAAAGCGTGAAAGCGCAGTCACAAAATGAATTTTGTTACGTATCATCGCTCATTTTTAAGAGGGTATACGGAAATCACTGGCATTTTCTAGTGGGTATACGGCGTATACCAGCGTATCACGTAGACTACACCACTGGTTAAGGGCGAAGCAGGATGTAGTCTACGCCCCACTGGTCCGTCCGTTACCAGAAGCCCAAAACCACACCTACTCAATTAATAACCCATGTCCATTTCGCCATGCGTAATGGAGCATCACATTCCCAGGAAAAATAGCATTAAAAATGCATATTCTCCATACGGGAATGAAGGTAGGCTAAATAGGCTACCTGTCGTTATAAAAAGTAGAGACCAAAGTCCCACTTGTTAAAACGATCAAAGAGGGGAAAAGGCAGCTCTCTAAGTGCCGACCGGCAGGAGAGAGGGCCCGTAGATGAGTCCCCGACATTACTCACTCTGACAGGACACTTAGTACTGAGTGTGTCAGAGAGGAATGGGAGACATCCCTCAAATAGAAACGAATAAAAGAACAGGGGGAAGACCAAGATGCAGCAGTGCAAATGTCTTCCACTGTCATTCCTCCGTGCAACGCCGTAGAGGTTGAAATTCCTCTGGTGCTGTGCGCCTTGATGTTCTCCGGGGGATCCAACCCAGAGGAGACATACGCCTGTGACACAGCCTCACACAGCCAGTGTGACAGGCGTTGTGCAGACAGAGGCTGCCCTAATGAGCGCTCTCTGTAATGCACAAACAGACGCGGGGACCTGCGCAAAGCAGCCGTGCGTGCAATATAGCATGACAGCGCGCGCACGGGACAGAGGAGATGAGATGTGGCTTCTTCCTCTGATGTGTGAGGAGGAGGAAAGAAGCCATCCAAAGTTATCACTCTTGATCTAAACGAGCTTGTGATCGCCTTTGGCATAAAAACCGGGTTAGGGCGCAAAACAGCTGAACTGCCATCTCCTTGGATCTGGAGAAATGACGGAGCCACAGAGAGAGCAGACAAATCACTCACCCTTTTAGCTGATGTCAGAGCCAAGAGCAGAGCTACTTTGGCTGACAAAAACTTCAGGGGAACCTGATCTAAGGGTTCAAAAGGAGCTTTACTCAGTGCGCGCAGCACTAAAGCCAAATCCCATTGAGGCGCTAAAGCACGTGACACAGGTCTGAGTCTCTGTACTCCTCGTAGAAAACGTTTTGTCAGCAGGTGACTAAACACCGTGCTGACCCCAAAACCTACGTGGCAAGATGAAATGGCAGCAGCATATGTTTTGACCGTGATATAGGTCAAATTCCTGTCCAGCAACAGCTGGAGGAATGACAGCACGTGAGGCAGGGGGCACGTGATGGGGTCCACGCCTTTCCCTAGACACCAACTCTGGAACGCTGTCCATTTGGCTGTGTAAGACGCCCTGGTGGACGCGGCCCTCGATCCCTGAATGGTACTCACAACATCTTGAGAGAGGCCAAGCCCCTCTAAGTGTTCCCGTTCAGGGGCCATGCCCACAAACGCTGGCCTAACACTGGGTGACCGCTGATCGCTCCCTCCACCTGGGAGAGAGCGTCCCTGCGCCACGGAATTTCCCACGGTCTCCCTGACAGCATCCGCTGTAAGCATGGAAACCAGGACGCTCCCGTGCGCTCCGGGGCTATTAAGACCGCTGTCAGTCGCTCCTCCTGCACTCGGTCCAGGAACCGAGGGATCAGAGGGACTGGCGGGAAAGCGTACAATAAAACCCTGGGCCAAGGTCTGTGTGCGAACGCGTCCACCCCCAGAGGGGGGTGATCCTGCGTTCTCAGGGAGAACCAGAGAGCACATTGCGCGTTCCCGCGTGCAGCGAACAGATCCACCTCCGCTCTCCCGAACCTGCTCCACACCTGGGAGACCAGCTCGGGGTGGAGGCTCCAGTCCCCTTGTCGAGGACCTCCTCTGGACATGAGGTCTGCCCCTCTGTTCAACTCGCCGGGAATATACACTGCTCTGACAGAGAGTACGTGTGTGCGTGCCCAGCACAACAGTCGCCTGGCTATGTTCAGCAGCTGCGCTGATCGTACACCTCCCTGGCGATTTATGTAGGCTGCCGCTGCCTTGTTGTCTGTTCGAATCAACACATGTTGATTCCACAGTAACGGGGCGAAGTGCTGGATTACTCTCCATACGGAGACAAGGGAATACTCTCGATTTAACATGGAAGCACTCCTCAAAATGCACATATTATGTGCATTTTCAGGAGTGCTTCCATGTTAAATCATATACTGCAAGATGACAGGCTAAAACTCCCTTCCAGACGTTTAAAAACACTTAAACAATTCAAAAATAATTCCCCAGGATCCAAGCTCTTCTCCCCGCTTTTTAATAGCTTTTATGCGCCCTGTATTTCCCACACCCTGTACACACTGTTTAACCAGGATCCAAGCTATTTCCCTGGCTTTTTAATAGCTTTTATGTGCCCTGTAATTCCCACACCCTGTACACACTGTTTAACCAGGATCCAAGCTCTTCTCCCCGCTTTTGAATAGCTGTTTTGTGCCCTATAATTCCCACACCCTGTACACACAGTTTAACCCCCCCTTAAACTGTGGGGTTTTTCCTTTTTCTGGAAGTTTTTCCTTGTACGATGTGAGGGTCTAAGGACAGAGGGTGTCGTATTGTCTACTGATATTCTGTACAAACTGTGAAGTCCACTGAGACAAATGTAACATTTGTGATATTGGGCTATATAAATAAACATTGATTGATTGATTGATTGATTGAACCAGGATCCAAGCTATTTCCCTGGCTTTTTAATAGCTCTTATGTGCCCTGGGAGTCCCACACCCTGTACACACTGTTTACCCAGGATCCAAGCTCTTCTCCCCGCTTTTGAATAGCTTTTATGTGCCCTGTATTTCCCACACCCTGTACACACTGTTTACCCAGGATCCAAGCTCTTCTCCCCGCTTTTTAATAGCTGTTTTGCGCCCTCTCATTCCCACACCCTGTACACACTGTTTACCCAGGATCCAAGCTCTTCTCCCCGCTTTTGAATAGCTTTTATGTGCCCTGTAATTCCCACACCCTGTACACACTGTTTAACCAGGATCCAAGCTATTTCCCTGGCTTTTAATAGCTTTTATGTGCCCTGTATTTCCACACCCTGTACACACTGTTTAACCAGGATCCAAGCTCTTCTCCCCGCTTTTTAATAGCTGTTTTGTGCCCTATAATTCCCACACCCTGTACACACTGTTTAACCAGGATCCAAGCTATTTCCCTGGCTTTTTAATAGCTTTTATGTGCCCTGTATTTCCCACACCCTGTACACACTGTTTAACCAGGATCCAAGCTCTTCTCCCCGCTTTTTAATAGCTGTTTTGTGCCCTGTAATTCCCACACCCTGTACACACTGTTTAACCAGGATCCAAGCTATTTCCCTGGCTTGTATAGGGCAGTGATGCACCCTGGAGGTGTCGGACTATTTACCACACTGTACATCCAGGGGTCTATTTCAAACAACTTTACCCCGTCTTTAGAACACTTATTCCTGCGTTGAGAAGGCAGCTGCGCCGGCCTGCTCTCTGGGTTCACTCTGCCTCTATTTACAACACTAGTTCCCCCACCTTTAAAACACTTTCCCCCCCACCTTTCAAACCCTTTCCCTGGGTTGAAAAGGCAGCGGCGCCTGTCTCCCCCTCTTCAGCACCTGGGAGCTCTCCGTGGGCCTGGAGAGGCATTTCCAGGCTTCTCTCTGCACTGTTCACCGTGCAAATGCATTTTAATGGAAACTTATAGATGGAAATGGTTTATTGTATCATCACTATGGGTCTCTGAAACAATCAGACTTTTACCACACCGTTATCAGAGTTTTAGCAGAGTTTTATCCGACTTTTAGCACTCTTTTCGCCGCAGAAACTAGTTTAAATCACCGTTGTCACTATTGTGGGGACTTGGGAATGCACCTGTGTCTGGTGCGGAGCCTCCCTGCACCTTAAATCCACCCATTTGCCTTTTATTGCATGTTTTACTGTTAATGCACTGTGCTCATGCAGGGTGAAGGGCCCTCCTGTGGGGAAACATGGGAACTGCACTTAAATCACTTTGTGCCTTTTAACCGGTTTAAAATAGTTTTTCTTTCACTTTTAAAATATACCCTGCCCTAGAAATGGTTTTTAATCATTATTACCGTTGTTAGGGGGCTGCATGAACACTTTTCCCCACCTTTCATACCATTTTCCTGGGTTGAAAAGGCTGCTGCGTGGTCCTGCTCTCTGGCTGCTGACCCCCAGCATGTCTCCCTAACATGTGCACTTAGTTTATTTCACACCTCCAGGAGAGAGACCGGGAAAATCACCTCTCTTTGGCGGCTCACAGACCACCAAAGGACGGGCTAATGACCCCCAGCATGTGTCCCAATCATGTGCACTTAGATTATTTCACACCTCAAGGAGAGAGACCGGGAAAATCACCTCTCTTTGGCAGCTCACAGACCACCAAAGGACGGGCTAATGACCCCCAGCATGTGTCCCAATCATGTGCACTTAGATTATTTCACACCTCAAGGAGAGAGACCGGGAAAATCACCTCTCTTTGGCGGCTCACAGACCACCAAAGGACGGGCTAATGACCCCCAGCATGTATCCCTAATATGTGCACTTGGATTATTTCAGACCTCCAGGAGAGAGACCGGGAAAATCATCTCTCTTTGGCGGCTCACAGACTACCAAAGGACGGGCTAATGACCCCCAGCATGTATCCCTAATATGTTCACTTAGTTTATTTCAGACCTCAAGGAGAGAGACCGGGAAAATCACCTCTCTTTGGCGGCTCACAGACCACCAAAGGACGGGCTAATGACCCCCAGCATGTGTCCCAATCATGTGCACTTAGATTATTTCACACCTCAAGGAGAGAGACCGGGAAAATCACCTCTCTTTGGCGGCTCACAGACCACCAAAGGACGGGCCAATGACCCCCAGCATGTATCCCTAATATGTTCACTTAGTTTATTTCAGACCTCAAGGAGAGAGACCGGGAAAATCACCTCTCTTTGGCGGCTCACAGACCACCAAAGGACGGGCTAATGACCCCCAGCATGTGTCCCAATCATGTGCACTTAGATTATTTCACACCTCAAGGAGAGAGACCGGGAAAATCACTCTCTTTGGCGGCTCACAGACCACCAAAGGACGGGCTAATGACCCCCAGCATGTCTCCCTAATATGTTCACTTAGATTATTTCAGACCTCCAGGAGAGAGACCGGGAAAATCACCTCTCTTTGGCGGCTCACAGACCACCAAAGGACGGGCTAATGACCCCCAGCATGTCTCCCTAATATGTTCACTTAGATTATTTCAGACCTCCAGGAGAGAGACCGGGAAAATCACCTCTCTTTGGCGGCTCACAGACCACCAAAGGACGGACTAATGACCTCCAGCATGTGTCCCAATCATGTGTACTTCCATAACCTTGCCCACCGTGAGTGCCCGGGGACCCGCACTTAAGCACTCCCCCTCGGACTAAACCAAGACATTCACACCCTCCAGAACTTCGTGCCCCTGGTGACCCTAAAAGGGGGTGGATTTTGTGGTGCTTTACTGTCCGCCCATCAGCATCCATATTCGACCTTCTTCACAGCAACACCACCCCTCTGTGGAGGATTTTCACATGCCCCTGGTAACACTTAAAGGGGTGGATTTTGTGGTGCTTTACTGTCCGCCCATCAGCATCCATATTCGACCTTCTTCACAGGACCCCACACCCCTTCTGTGGTGGATGTTTTCATGGCCCTGGTAACCCTAATGCAGCAGGCGCCTTTTATTTTTATTTTTAACAAAAACAGCTTACACAGTATGCATGACAAAAACAGTATACACGGTACAAATACTCCCAATGTTTAGCGGGGGTCCGGGGACCAATTCAGGGGTCTAATTCGTACGGTGCACAAGGGCAAACAGGTTGAGTCAACCGGTCCAATTCCAGACTTCATTGGCCTCTTTCCCTCCCGCTTCCGCATCCGCTGCTGCTCCCGCTCCAATGACCCTTCAGGTTGCTCATGCTCTGAAGAAGAGGTATGGTTGGGGTCTTGTATGCTGCTCTCAGCCCCGGAGCCCTCTTCGGAGGTATCCTCATCTGATGGCTGTAGACATCCTTCTGATGCTGCTGCAGCTGCTGCAGCAACCGATGACGCCCTGAACATTGAGCGGATTTTCAATGCCTCCTTTATTCCAGGTGCATTCGCGTAGAACCGGTCAGCCGTGGTTATGTCGTGACACATAAACCTGGCGAGAATCGACCGGCTTGCTGGATCTTGGTGATGCTTGATATTGTCAGCCAGGGCAGTGCGCAGGATTGTGAAGGTGACGGCTGTTTCTAGCCCAGCATCAGCCCATGCACTCTTCAAGTGAGCATTCAGGTTCCTGGAGGCCAACTTCCCTGTTGTGGAAAGGAAGAATTCATTCTGAGGACCCAGCAATGCCTCTTTTATCCCCATCCACCGCATGACCCAGCTAAACTCATTTACTGTAAGCGCCAGCTGTGCTTCGCCAAATGTCTTGGCTGTCTTGTGGTCCTGCACATGGATGATGTAGCCATCAGCAGTTCCCCTTTTGTCCGCCTCTAATACCTCGATGTTGGTCATGTTTGCGTACACGCCCGGACGGTGGCCATAGAGGAGGCTCCAATGGAGGGTTAGATAGCCATATAGCAGGTATTGGGTGCTTGAGGTCGGCGTGCTGGTCATCAGGTCGAGGAGCTGGGGGATGCGCTTCTCTGCGGCCGCCATGGCGGCGAAAAGTTCAGCCTGGCTCGGCAGATGATCCAGTTTATTCCTTTTCACCTTAAACTGGTGCACAGTGACTGCCTTCTTCATGTTTTTCATGTTGGCTCTCAACTCTCTGATTATGTGGGAAATATCAGACATGGTGAGCCTGCACCCCCGGGGCTTTGAATCAGACATGTACCTCATGAAATGATTCACATTCTTCAGGAAGAACTCCGATGTGGTGACTGCCTGGCACCACTTCGAAATATACTTGATCCAGCCACGGATCTTATTTAAGTCTTTCAGGAACAGCCAGTCTGACAGCCGCTTCACACCATGGGACGAGAATGTGAGGAAGTGTTTTATCCGGCTGACCTTCGACAGAGCATTTTCTTTATGTTTTACTGTCGGAGCTACACCCTCACAATGCTCCCTGTATGTCTGAAGGTACGCCTCCATGCTTTTAGGCAACTTGATTTCACGCATGGTATTCCCCCGTCCCTTCCCAGTGGACCAGAGATTTGGGGGGGAGGGCGAGTTCTTAGACAGCTTAGCTTTCAGCTTATTGTAGACAGACGCACGGGTCTTCTGACATACAGGGGTCCTACTACCGGAGGCTGCTGGGGACTGCATCACAGGGTGGTCAGGGGTCTTCACACCGGGTCTCCACCGGAGGCTGCTGGGGACTCCATCACAGGGTGGTCAGGGGTCTTCACACCCGGGTCTCCACCGGAGGCTGCTGTGTTCGTGCCGGAGGTACTTGTGATTGGAAGGCCCTTAAATCGTATACATTCTTCCTCTTCCTCAAGCACAGCAGCAGTGGCCCTCTGCTTCCTGGGTTTTAGCTCCTTTTTCAGCCTGGAGCGCAGGGTCTTCACCTCATCATTGAGGGCATCCTTCTGAGCCCTCAATGCCACATTTTCCAGCACCACCTGCCTGCAGTCCTCATTGTCACACTCAATATGTGGGGACAAGGGTGGAGGGTGCCCGGGGTATTCCTCCTCATTGTCTATATCCAATGATGTAGCCATTCCAATGATGGGGTTAGTCTCACGGAGGTCATGGAGCAACTGCAGGGCCACACTATGCTTCAGCCTTGCCATGACCTGATGTGCCTCACATCGGGATAACTCAGGGTGGTCATGAGTTACATGACGGTCCAGTCTCTTCCCAGCATACGAACACCCTGTGATGGGACAGGGTTTGGTGCGAACATTTATCCTGCCACTCGCCATTTTCAGAATGATGCCTCTCTCTTCCAAGTTACGCACTGCATGTTTGTGCTTAAGGTGCTTGTTCAACGCCAGATAGAGGAATCTGCACACCGGGCATTCGGACGACATCCTCACTAGAACAGACACAATGAATTTGATCAAAATGATGTTCTATTTATCTGTTTATATGCGTTAGTGTGACCGGTGATTGCGACACTGGGTCCGATGCTTCAATCCATGGTGCACGGACCAAGGGAGGTATTGGGTTACCACCGGGTTGGATGGTCCCACCTCCGCAGGGCTGGTGATGGCAACATTTGGTCTGATGCATCAATTCATGGTGCCCCAACCGTGGGAGGGTTTGGGGTGCCCCGGAAAAGCAAAGAAAGGGTCCGACAATAGACTCTTGTGAGGCGGCCAGAGAGTCTGTCATCTCTCGGTCCTATCCTCCAGGCAACACGGTGGCCAGAACCGGGTCAAACTGAGCAAAAAGTAACAAAATAAGTTCAAATTCATCCATCAAAAAAGGGGTGAAAATGTAAAAAGTATCCGAAAATAGTGCCTGTAACGCGGGTAGAGTCCCCTGTCAACTCCCCTCATTCCTCCAGAGTCACATTTGTCAGAGAAAACTTTTTGAGAACCAGGCAAGGGTGAAAATGTAAAAAAGTATCCGAAAATAGTGCCTGTAACGCGGGTAGAGTCCCCTGTCAACTCCCCTCATTCCTCCAGAGTCACATTTGTCAGAGAAAATTTTTTGAGAACCAGGCAAGAGGGTGAAAATGTAAAAAAGTATCCGAAAATAGTGCCTTGACGCGGGTAGAGTCCCCTGTCAACTCCCTCTCATTCCTCCAGAGTCACATTTGTCAGAGAAAACTTTTTTGAGAACCAGGCAAGAGTGGTGAAAATGTAAAAAAGTATCCGAAAATAGTGCCTGTAACGCGGGTAGAGTCCCCTGTCAACTCCCCTGACATTCCTCCAGAGCACATTTGTCAGAGTCAACTTTTGTGAGAACCAGGCTGGGGGGTCTTGAGGCACAAAATATGGCTGACCCATAGTGCATGGTGAGCGGACACTTCACCTCCGCGTTTGCAGACAGCCGTTTATTTTCAGAGTATGACCAAAAACCGGGTTTCGATTTCGTGCAGACGGTAGTCTGAAATGTATGAATGAATTTTTTGACGGAGTAGGGGAAATGAAGCCCCGGACCCTTTTCGGCTTCTCCGTTGCAACTTGCAACGGAGAAGGGGAAAAAACGGCCCGAAGGGTTGAGCTTTTCATTTCCCCTTCTCCGTGGGCACTTAGTCATTTTTTCAGACTTTTTTCAAAACTTCATTTTTGATTATTTTAAGATATAATTAACCATCTTCTTCACTTTTTTCTTCTTTCCACGGGTGGGGTACCATGGCAGGCAGCCTATGAACACCAAAATTCGGCCTGGAACCTCCAGGATATTTGGGCTAAGCTCCATAAACTGACAGAATCACCCAAAAATGTCACTTTCCTACCCCAGAAATATATCATACAAATACATTTAATTAGTATGGGACTTCCAGGGAACATGACAGCTATTAAAAAGCCAGGAAAATAGCTTGGATCCTGGGTAAACAGTGTGTACAGGGTGTGGGAATTACAGGGCACATAAAAGCTATTCCAAAGCGGGGGGAAGAGCTTGGATCCTAGGTAAACAGTGTGTACAGGGTGTGGGAAATACAGGGCACATAAAAGCTATTCAAAAGCGGGGAGAAGAGCTTGGATCCTGGTTAAACAGTGTGTACAGGGTGTGGGAAATAGAGGGCACATAAAAGCTATTCAAAAGCGGGGGAGAAGAGCTTGGATCCTAGGTAAACAGTGTGTACAGGGTGTGGGAATTACAGGGCACTTAAAAGCTATTCAAAAGCGGGGAGAAGAGCTTGGATCCTGGGTAAACAGTGTGTACAGGGTGTGGGACTCCCAGGGCACATAAAAGCTATTAAAAAGCCAGGGAAATAGCTTGGATCCTGGTTAAACTGTGTGTACAGGGTGTGGGAATTATAGGGCACATAACAGCTATTAAAAAGCGGGGAGAAGAGCTTGGATGCTGTTTAAACCGTGTGCACAGGGTATGGGACTTCCAGGTATTTACAAGACTTTTCCCCCGCCTTTCAAACACTTATGCCTGGGTTGTAATGTCAGCTGCTCCGTCCGGCTAAGGGCACACATTAGCGAGACATGCTGGAGAGCATTAGACCGTCCTTTGGGGGTCTGTGAGCGCACTCTGGGGCAGATATAAGTGTACGATTAGGTCTGTCACTTTGTGTAACCGCACAACTCCTTGACATCTCCCGAGAGAGGACGTCCATTATCGGTAAGGCGTCTAAGGCAGAGATAAGTGTACCATTAGGTCTGTCACTTCGGGTAACCGCACCACGCATTGACATCTCCCGAGAGCTGACATCCATTATCGGTAAGGCCTCTAATGCGAGAAAGTGCAGGCGGTCGCGGACTGGCCAAATCCTCGCAACCAGAAGGAGCTGAAGAGTTTCCTGGGCCTGGCCTCGTACTACAGGAAGTTTGTACGGGGCTTTGCTTGCACTGCTGCACCCCTGTTACAGCTGCTACAGAAAGACAGTGATTTCCTTTGGTCTGAGCAATGTCAAGCAGCGTTTGACAGCCTTCGGCGTGCCTTGAGTGAGGCCCCGGTTCTCGCCCCGGCCAACCCCAGTCTGCCTTTCACCCTGGACACAGACGCTAGCGGAGTGGGCGTAGGCGGAGTGCTCTCACAGACTACACCAGAGGGGGAGCGGGTGGTGGCATACTTCAGCCGGGCGTTCAACAAAGCAGAGCGACGGTACTGCATCACTTGCAGGGAACTCTTGGCAGTGGTGCTGTCCATCAGGCACTTTAAATACTACCTGTGTGGCCAGGCGTTCACGGTGAGGACTGATCACTCTGCATTACAGTGGCTCATGACATTCAAGGAGCCAGAAGGGCAGGTCGCCAGGTGGTTAGAAGAGCTCCAAGCTTTCGACTTCAGGGTGGAGCACCGGGCTGGGGTGCATCACACAAACGCAGACGCTCTCTCCCGCCGCTCGTGTGCCGCCGGCGGATGCCACTACTGTGAGAAGAGAGAGACCCGTGAAAAGGAGCTGCTGGAGGAGGACACCGTCTGTGCTGCAGCTCGTCAAGTTGAAGAGGTTATTTGCCGGGAGCTCCAGACAGTGGACGTGGCAGAGTGGAAGCAACAGCAAGAGCTGGACACAGACCTACAGCCTGTAGTGCAGTGGGTCGAGGCGCAGCAGCGGCCACCGTGGGAGGAAGTGGCAGGGTTCTCCAAATCAACCAAGGGGCTGTGGTATTTCACAAAATGGCCAGAGGCGTATGCCCTCCCTGATCAGGAAGCAGTGACAGTCGCAGATGCTTTGGTGGCCGGCATGTTCAGCCGGTTTGGAGTGCCGGAGTCCCTGCACAGTGACCAGGGGAGGAACTTCGAGTCCGGGTGTTCGCCTCCATGTGCACACAACTGGGCATGCACAAAACACGCACCTCCCCCTTGCGGCCTCAGAGCGACGGACTAGTCGAGAGATTCCATCACACCATGGGCCAGCAGCTGGCCAGCAGCTGGCCAGCAGCTGGCCATCCTCACGTCTCAGGACCAGCGTGACTGGGACGAAGATCTGCCCCTTGTGCTCATGGCATGTCGCTCTGCCGTCCAGGAGTCCTCAGCCTGTTCTCCTGCTCTCCTCATGTTAGGGAGAGAGCTTCGCACCCTGCTGTTTTGGCGTTTGGTCAACCGCCAGATTACCTGGACACTCCTCCAGGGCCTGAGTACGCCAGGAGACTTCAGGACCGCCTGGATTCTGCTCACACTTTTGCCCGCGATCAGCAGAAAAGTGCTGGGGTGAGACAGAAGCGGAACTATGACACCAGGATAAGAGGGCAGCACTTCCAGGCCGGGGTGCTGGTCTGGGTCTACAGCCCACAACGGAAAAAAGGCCGGTGCCCAAAACTTGACAACCAGTGGGTTTGTCCCTGCAGAGTACTGGAGAGGGTGGGGGAAGTTGTCTACAGGGTGCAGCTGCCTCCCAAGGGGAGAAAAGTTGTGCTCCACAGAGACAGGTTGGCCCCTTACAGAGGAGTCGCTTCTCCACATGCCCAAGGGACACCGGGGCCCACGGCCTCCCCCTCGACACCCCCACCCAGGTCCCCCGGCGAGCAGAGCAGCAGCCCCCCGTCAGTGACGGAGTTTCCCCCCACTTTCTTCCCCTTTTCCCCACCTGGACCGGAACCGGCACCCCCTGTCCCCATGTCCCCAGCCCCCTGCCGAGAAGGCAGACACGACCCCCGAGTCGGTTCAGAGACTTTGTGTGGTAGTTAAAGTTTATAGTGAGACCCCTCAGTTACTGTAGAGGGCAAGAATGCGCCCTGGTCTCACTGGAAGGGATGGTAGTCCATCCAGACCTTCCTAGTTCAACTAAAAAAAAGAAAAATAATGTGTTACATGTTCTCGCTCCTGTGGGTTTGTGTTTAGTTGCAGGTTTTTGGTCTAGTTTTTATTTGTTCCTCGTGGGCAAGGAACTTTGTAGTAGGGGGATAGTGTAGCGACCCTGCATAGGGTGCGGGGTGTGTCACTCAAGCGTTCCCCCGTTCTTTGCCAATCACAGAACTGCACAGTAATGCTGTTCGGTGGGCGGTCCTGTGGTTGGGGGAGCAGAGGGGGAGGGCTGGGGAAAGTTGTGACGTTGACCCTGCGTGTGTCTGTGAGTGGGAGAGTGGAGTACGATGTGAGATTAACCTGTAACCTGAAACCTGCTGTAACCATATGCAATCAAAAGGAGTTATTAAATCCCATAACTTGAAGCCTGTTTCCGACTCCTATTGCCGAACGCCACAATATGTAGAAAATAAACGTATTTGAGATACTTTCATAACAAACGTAACGTGGGGAGAAAATACGTTTCTAACGTAATTGAGAATGCAGTTTAGTTCTGTGGGAACGTAATTTTTAGGAGACAAGGGTTTAACAGCACTCCATAGCAGCGTCCATGGAAACCACCTTAGCAACCATGAAAACGTTGAATCTGTACAATTTCCTTTAGTAATCTTCGTAATAACTAGCAAACTAAAGACCATGTACATCCACTGCACAAATAATCTGAAATAACAACTCATATTTCTCGCATCAAATGACATCAAAACGCATTTTAATGGCCAAACTAACATAAAACAGGCATTTTCCACCGAGAATAAAACGAAGGTCGGCCATTTTTTTTTCTGCTGAGAGAAAGTTGAAGATCACGTGACATAGACACCAGCCATTGGAAATTAATGGTGAAAAAAAACGTAGGGATCCTACAATTTCAGAGGCGTTTTTGTAGAAATACTACGTCCCAAGTTGTGGACCAACGTAGTTATTACACGTTTAGATGTGAGACTGGGTTGGCTGTACTCCTTCAAGCAAATGGAGACAAATGGCAGCCGGTGGCATACGCGTCACGGACAATGACAGAGACTAAGACGCGCTATGCGCATATTGAAAAGGAGACTGGGTCTAGTGTATGCGTGTGGAAAAGTTTCACAGTTACATATATGGTTTACCAACCTTTACAGCTGAGACTGATCACAAACCGCTGATTTCAATCATAAAGAAACACATAGAATCCAGCACATGATGATGAAACTGCAGCGATATGATTTTGAGTTAATATACACTCCAGGGAAATACATTGTACTGGCAGATACTTTATCTAGGGCACTTGTACCTAGCACTGACACAAGTCTCAGATTCACAGCTGGTGATGATGTTGAAGCACATGTTGACATGGTGATGGCATCGCTCCCAGCTTCTGATGTCATGTTGCAGAAAATTGTGCAGGAGACAGAAAAAGACCCTACACTACAGAAAGTGGCCTGCCATACTTTCAATGGTTGGACAAAAGGAAGTTGTCCACAGTTCTATCCTGTACGGGCAGACCTGAGTGTGGCAAATGGCCTTGTGCTGCGACAGAACTGGATTGTCATCCCTCAATCCATGCGTCAGGACATGCTACATCGTATCCACGAGGGACATCTTGGCATGGAAAAATGTAAAAGGAGGGCCAGAGAAGCAGTTTATTGGCCAGGCATCAACATGGACATTGAGAGCATGATAGGAAAATGTGACATATGTCTCAGACACCACTACAAACAAACAAAGGAGCCAATGCTGACTGCAGACCTACCAGCTGCGCCATGGCAAAAGGTGGGCACTGATCTATTCCATCTGAATGACAAGGACTATCTTTTGTTAATAGACTATTATTCAAAACTACCCTGAGGTAGCACAGCTCTCCAGTACATCAGCACGTTCTATCATCACACATATGAAGGGCTTCTTCGCCAGACATGGCAGAATTGAGGGTCCTGATTCCTGGACCAGGAAAGCAACTGTCCTCAGTGAAGTGGTCCCAGGTCATTCACTGTGATAACGGAGAATGGACAAGTGCTTCGGAGAAACAGGAAGAGTCTGTTGAAAACTCAGGAGAACATTGAGGAAGTTGGTCAGGAGACTGAGTCTGAAAAGGTAGTTGAGAGACACCAGACTTGCAACATAGTGAGCCTCCTTCACCAGAAGCACCAGATCTGAGAAAATCCACAAGACATAGAAAACCACCTGACAGACTTATAGAACAATAAAACTGTTGACATGCAGTTATAAGTGACTTTAAGAAAAGAGCATGGTTGGCATTTATTTGATATTTGTGTCATAAGTTTTGTTAACAATAGATCTTTTATTTAGAGTAAATAGCAAGTTAAAAACTGCTATACTTTCTTTACGGTATGTTTAGACATTTTGAATGTTTAACATGTTTACATTTGAAAACTGTACGTTCCAGAAGCTTTATAATTATGAAATGTGTTAGACTGACCTGTTTGGAAAGGGGATGTAATGATAGGTGTTTATGCTTAGGTACAATGCATATATGTTACCACTAGGCGGCAGTATAACATCTATGGACATAGATGTTAGCAGAACAAGATGTGAAGGCACTGCATGTTGGCTAATAAAGTTGGCTAGTAAAGCTAGTCTAAAGATTCAAGAAGATGTCTTATTTATAACCAATAAGACATTACACTAACCTGACAAAGTATTTTGTTTCCCAAAACTCAGTTCATCAGGTGAGAATCCTACCAGAGGAATCTGTAAATGTTGATCATCAGGATCACGTTCTGTATCACCGTTTAAATGTTTCTTGTGCTAAATATCTATTCTAAAGTATTGTGGAGAATGTTTTTTAAGAAAGACTTCCTTGTAAAGGTGACAGTTTTTAGCAGCAGTTTGATTGTAATCTGAGTAAGCATCCTTAGTGCTGGGAGGAAATGTAAAAACCGGACCGACGGCTCGGATCAACATGACTGAGGTGTTTTATTTCTTTATCTTTGAAGCGTACACACACCAGGCAGGTTATAAAACCTCCTTTGTGGTCTCTCCACAGTCACTGTGTGTAAAGGGTCTTTATGTCTTTAATGATACTGCATATAGAGACGCTCCAGTGGAGTCTCATGTTAGCTGGACTTTGTATCTGAAGTCCTATCTTATCCAAGTCAGGTCATTGTGGGTGTACTTCAACACATTGTCACAACCTAACACCTATATGCTCAACATACTGTTTTTCTGGGTGAATGTGGGGGTTGTGCAGCACGTGTTGGGGTCCCTGCATCCTGTCCAACTGCAGCTGGCTGCATTTTCTTAACCAGCATGCCTTTCTGGTTATTCTGACCAACAATCCTTTGCAGTGGATAAAAAAAGAGGGTAAAAGTGCAATGTTATGAAGAAGTAGTATGTCCCAATTGAATGCCTATTGCATGCAAGAGAACACATGCATGGTTCAGGTCCTACCTGACAGACCGTAGCTTCTCAGTGCAGCTAGGTGCCTTCTCCTCTGCCAAAGCCCCTCTTACCTGTGGGGTTCCCCAAGGCTCTATCCTGGGCCCCATCCTCTTTTTACTGTACATACTGCCCCTAGGTTCAATTCTCACTAAACACAATATTCCCTTCCACTGCTACGCCGACGATGTACAGATCTATCTGCCTCTCAAAGCAAATGTCAAACACTCACTACAGCAGTTGATGGACTGCTTGATAGAGATCAAATCCTTGCTGAGCCAAAATGTCCCTAACCTCAACGAGAGCAAGACTGAGGTCATCTTTATTGGACCCCAACCTCCAGCCTCTCCGGTTGATATTCTGGGCTCTCTCAATGAAAACATCCTCCCCTCTGTCATGAACCTTGGAGTGACCTTCAGTAGCACTTTTAAATTTGATAAGCAGGTCAGCACCGTAGTCAAATCCTGCTTTTTTAAAATAAGACTATTGGCCAAAACCAAGTCGTATTTATCTTTTAAAGACCTAGAAAGGGTTATTAACGCCTTTGTTACCTCGAGACTGGACTATTGCAATGCTCTGTATGTGGGTATGGACCAAGCCTCAATTAGACGCCTGCAGCTAGTAGTGATGTGTCGGTCGCGAACGAGCCGATTCTTTTGAACGGCTCTTTGGTACGAACGAGGGGAACCGAGTCGTACTTGGTGAGAGCCGTACTTTTTATCGTTCAATCGTTGGTCCGCACTCACTGCCTGCCAAAATCCACTCACCTTTTAAAAAGCTTGATTTTGTTCCCCAAACGTATTCTGTGAAGACCCGCCCCTACTCTGATTGGTAGGTTTCAGCACAAGGAGTGAGATGGGGTGGGTCTTAACGGAATACACAAGAGAGAGAAGTCATATCAAGTGGTACAGGACAGGTAGACGACGTGTTTTTTGGATGGAAAATGAGCCAAACGCGAAAACGCAGCAGCCTTTGGATGCACTTCAACCAAAACCCAGGCAGTGATAAAGCGCACCATTTGTAAAGGCAAATATCCTTTAAAGCAGGGTCAACACATAATCTCCATCGCCACTTAAAAACACAGTATCTAATATTAAGAGTTGCGTGAATTTCATCCAAGGCAAGGCAACTTTATTGACTTAACACATACAGAGGGTAAATTCAAAGTAGTACATTCACTGACATGAATGACATGGATATGGCGCCACCTTGTGTCATGTTTACAATGCAGATTATTGACATTAGGTCTTGCAATACAGTCAATCATCCTGGTGATTATTTCGCAGCTAAACCTAGTAACCCCGCCCCCTTTAAAAAAACGGCTCTTTTGAACGGCTCTTTGAAAGGAACGGAGCCATAAGATCCGGCTCCCTTCAAAGAGCCATAATTCCCATCACTAGCAGCTAGTGCAGAACGCCAAACTCCTCCATCGCTACACCCCAGCCAGAGCTTTAAGGTCTGCTGACCAGCTGCTGCTGATAGTGCCCAAGACCAGGCTCAAAACCCGAGGGCACCGAGCCTTCGCAGCAGCTGGCCCCAGGCTCTGGAACACTCTGCCCCTCCATGTGAGGTCGGCCCAGACCCTAGGGGCTTTTAAATCCTCACTAAAGACACACTTCTTCTCTCTGGCCTTCTAGTCAGAGCGGAGTATGACACCTGACTATTCCCTGTGTTTTTTATATTTCTGTTGTAATTTATTGTCTTTTATTGTGATTGTAGTAATGTGTTTTTATTACATGTACAGCACTTTGGCTCGACCAAAAATCGCTTTTAAATGTGCTTTATAAATAAAACTTGATTTGATTTGAACACACTTTGTAACTTGCAGTGGCAGAACTTATGAAGAGGAAAAACAAAAAGTAAATCATTCCCTAACCCTAACCCTTTGATTTTACAAAAGCACTTTTATGTATTTATTTATCATTTAATACTAATCTTACCTGCATGCCGATTTAAACAAAGTCAACCTCGGACCTTTTAGCCAGATGTTGTTAGCTTACTTACCAGGTCTTTTACCAGATGTTGTGGGACACAGCCTCAGACACACACCGGGGGAGACCCCCTCGGGGGGCAGGAGCACAGGTTTTAACCAGGCGGCAAACTCTGGGGCAGAGCCGGAAGGACAATAAGGAAGTGCCTCAAACTGCAGTTCATCTAGTGGCCAGTAGGAGCAGTCTGCAGAAGGGAGAAATTTCCATAGACCCATGTTAAAATGCCCAACTTTACAGCAGAAATAAACATGTTTACATCGTGGTTCAAAAAAACATATTCTCTGTATAGTTAGATTCCCCCTTCGTGACTATGGATTGGGGGTGAATTGTTTCTCAACTCATCTGTTTAATTAATATTCAGTCTGCAAAGTTATGCATAAATTAGGGCGTGGTCACATTGAGTGACAGCTCTGTCAAGTGACTGCTGTTGTAAGCTTCTTGTCTCTTTGCTAGCAGCTCCGTGATGCTACAGGCACTCTGCCTGCTCAGCTCATTCAGGGAACACAACTTGAACCCGGCCGTGTTTGTTTGTTCTTCATGCTTATATCGGACTATTGTGACTCGCTCTGCGGTTAAAACAGACGGTGCATGAATGCGGTTTTGCGGTAAGTGAAATTTGAGTACTTAATTTATGTGTTTATGATTTTAATAGTGAGAACTGCTACTATTTATCTCTCAATATTGTCTGTAAAAACGTGTAAAAGTTATTCTTTCAGTGAGTGCACTACGTTTTGATAACAGTTAAATATTATTTTGATAATAAAATATATTTCAATGTTGATGAATTTCATACATTACATTACATTTAGCTGACGCTTTTATCCAAAGCGACTTACAATAAGTGCATTCGACCAGGAAGATACAAACTTGAAGAAAACAGAATCATATAAGTACATCAGGTTTCATAGAGCCAAAACATTTCAAGTGCTATTCAACTGGCTTTAGATAAGCCAGTCCTTTGTTAGTATATAAGTGCTTTGTTAGCAATTCTTAGTTAGTAATTCTATCTCTCGAAGTGGAGTCGAAAGAGATGAGTTTTCAGTCCGCGTCGGAAGTTGTGTAAGCTTTCTGCTGTCCTTATTTCAATGGGGAGCTCATTCCACCATTTTGGAGCCAGGATAGCAAACCGACGTGTTTTTGCAGATGGGAACTTGGGTCCCCTCGCAGTGCGGGCGCAGCGAGCCGTTTGGCCGATGCAGAGCGGAGTGCACGTGCTGGGGTGTACAGTTTTAACCATGTCCTGGATGTAGGAAGGGCCAGATCCATTCACAGCATGGTATGCTATACCAGTGTCTTGAAGTGGATCCTAGCAGTTACTGGAAGCCAGTGATGGGAGCGGAGGAGCGGCGCGGTGTGGGAAAATGTTGGAAGGTTGAAAACCAGACGAGCCGCTGCATTCTGGATGATCTGCAGAGGTCGGATGGCACATGCAGGTAGACCAGCCAGGAGGGAGTTGCAGTAGTCTAGGCGTGAGACGACGAGAGCCGTGGACCAGAAGTGCGTCGCTTTCTGGGTCAGGAGGGGACGTATCCTCCTGATGTTGTAAAGCGTGTATCTGCAGCAGCGGGTTGTAGCAGCGATGTTTGCAGTGAAGGACAGTTTGTTATCTAGGGTCACACCCAGATTCCTTGCAGTCTGAGTCGGGGAAACAACAGAGGTGCCGATGTTGATTGTTAGGTCAAGAGTGGGACAATCTTTTCCCGGAAGGAAAAGCAGTTCAGTCTTGTCAAGGTTGAGCTTGAGGTGGTGAGCAGACATCCACTGAGAGATGTCAGCTAGACAAGCAGAGATGCGTGCGACGACCTGGGTCTCTGAGCGGGGAAAGGACAGAATTAATTGGGTGTCGTCAGCGTAGCAGTGGTATGAAAAACCATGCGGGCTAATGACAGATCCGAGCGAGTTTGTGTACAAGGAGAAGAGGAGGGGACCAAGAACAGAGCCCTGAGGGACCCCTGTAGTTAATTGACAAGGGTCGGACTCGGACCCTCTCCAAGTTACCCTGTAGGTACGGTCTTTGAGGTATGAGGTGAGGAGGGAAAGTGCAGAGCCTGAAACTCCAAATTCTTGGAGAGTGCGAAGGAGGATCTGATGATTCACCGTGTCGAATGCAGCAGACAGGTCCAAAAGGATGATGACAGAGGAGAGGGAGGCTGCTTTAGCCGTGTGCAGTTCCTCAGAGACAGCGAGGAGAGCAGTTTCTGTGAGTGACCTGCCTTGAAACCAGACTGGTGCGGATCCAGAAGGTTGTTCTGATGGAGATAACAGGAGAGTTGTTTAAAGACAGCGCGTTCAAGTGTTTTAGACAGGAACGGGAGGAGAGAGACAGGCCTGTAGTTTATAACATCAGACGGGTTGAGAGTGGGTTTCTTTAGGAGAGGGTTTACTCTTGCCTCCTTGAGACTGTTTGGAAAGTGACCAGAAGTTAGAGAAGTGTTGATGAAATGGGTGAGAAACGGTAGAATATCAGGAGCGATAGTCTGAAGGAGGTTTGAGGGGATAGGGTCCAGAGGACAAGTGGTAGGACGGGCAGAGGTAATGAGGGTAAGAACCTCACTTGGAGAGAGAGGGGAAAAGGAGGTTAGTGTGTGGGTGAACGGTGGGTCTGGTGACCCAGCGGTGAGTAAAGGTGAGTCAGAAAAAGAAGAGCGAATATCATCAACCTTTTTTTCAAAGTAGTTAACAAAGTCGCTTGACAGAAGGGAGGAGGGGGAAGGGGCTTTGGGGGGTTCTAAGAGGGTGGAAAAGATGGAAAATAGTTTTTTGGGATTGGAATAGGAAGATGGATCTTATCTTGAAAGAAAGTGCTTTTTGCCTGAGAGATCGAAGCAGAGAAAGAGGAGAGGAGAGGATTTAGGAGGTCGTCATGGTGTTTGGATTTCCACCGTTTCCGCTCTGCTGCCCTAAGGATGGTTCTATTAGCACGCAGTGCGTCATTTAGCCAGGGAGCAGGAGGGGACTGACGAGCCTGCCGAGATGTAAGAGGACAGAGAGAGTCCAGAGAGGATGAAAGAGTAGAGAGGAGAGTTTCTGCAGCAGAGTTTGGAGGCAGGAGTTGGAACGAGTCAGAGGAAGGGAGGGCTGAGAGCACCGATGAGGCAAAGGTAGAGGGGGAGAGGGAACGAAGGTTACGGCGGACAGGTGCAGAAGGAGAAGAGATTAGTTTGTTATGTTTGGAAAGGGGTAGAGAGAATGAAAAAAAAGTGATCGGATGTGTGAAGTGGGTTTACAGAGAGGTTAGAAGTAGTGCAGTTCCTTGAGAATATGAGATCAAGGACATTGCCAGCTTTATGAGTTGGTGGGGATGGAGACAGTGAGAAAGCAAAGGCGGTTAAAAGAGATGTTAGTTCAGATATCTTCCCTGTCTGGAGGTTGAAGTCTCCGAGAAGTACAGCGGGAGGGCCAGTTTCAGGGATGTGTGAGAGGAGATTATCTAATTCCTCCAAGAAGTCCCCCAAGGCGCCTGGTGGACGGTAGAGAACAACAATGGTTAATTGTATAGGATGGGTTACTGTGACGGCATGGAATTCAAAGGTGGAAGGAGTGAAGTTAGGTAGTTTGAAGAGGGAAAAGCTCCATTTGGGAGAGAGCAGGAGACCAGTGCCACCTCCTCTGCCAGTGGTCTGGGTGTATGGGAGAAGGAATATGCTGTGGAGAGAGCTGCTGGGGTGGATGTGTTGGATGGTGTAATCCAGGTCTCAGTGAGAGCAAGGAAATCCAGAGACTGCAGGGAAGCGTAGCCAGAGATGAAGTCAGCCTTAGGAACAGCTGACTGGCAGTTCCACAGGCCACCTGTAACTAGATGTTGGATCTCAGTGGAGCATGTGGGATAGACGAGAGCAGGCCGGTTATATCGATTAGGAGATACACGGGGCCAGTGATAATTGCGAGAAGACACATGAACAGGAATGGAGAAAATACACATGATTATAGCATGAGGGGCTAAAAACAAAAAAAAAAAAACACCAGCGATACTTAGCTCAATCAAAGTAGGATTTGCCTCTTTGCCTCCCTCGTGACTCCCGCAGGACTCAATGTCTTCGTCTGTCTGACGCTCCAGGAAAGAGCTGCCTAAAATGGACACCTGATTGCTGAGTTCACACAGCTGTGGGGCCACGCCCTTTAATTAGTTAACTCTCTGCAGCTGATGGGTGACAGCAAGTCTTCCAGTGTATTGTAAAGCCCAGTTTCAGCCACGTGCCCCACTGAGTCCTGTGTAACAGGTTTTTCTAGCAGATCTGAGATTTCCAGATCTCACAAAAGCATAATTTTAGCTATAAAATGACTAGAGAACAATTATACAGAGTAGAATAAGTGAAACAGAGAGGTCTATTTAAACAAAAATATAACTTACAGAGATTCTTGAGTCAGCAGGTAGTGTCCTTACCTGGTCAGGTTTGCACACTGAGATCATTAGATTTTCAGTGCAGTATTTAAGTAGATCTTCCCTGGGGGAAGGATTTCAAACTCAACTGTCCTACTTCACGCTATCAGCAGAGTCTTCCAGTGTATTGTAAAGCCCAGTTTCAGCCACATGCCCCACTGAGTCTTGTGTAACAGGTTTTTCTAGCAGATCTGAGATTTCCAGATCTCACAAAAGCATAATTTTAGCTATACTGTTCATTCATAATCTGATTGTCTTGTAGCTCACTGTTGAAATAAAAAAAAAACATTACAATTACAAAATAATTATATCTACAGCCCCTAAAAACACAAACACACCTCTTTCATAAATAACACACTTGTTCTGCAATAATATGTTTTATGTTTCCTGTAATTTGTGTTAGGAAAGGACATGCCTGAAAGACACGACTCAACAGACCTTCTCCTTCTCTGAGGGTCAAGAAGAACATCCAAGAGGAAAATTAAAAGCTGATGTTATGAGATTTTACGACCAGTACAGGACATTCACTAAGAAACTACACTTTTATTGTGAAAACAAAGATCTGCACACCGAATATGTTTGTAGTCTATCAGGACCATCATTTGTTTGTGACGCTGCACCTCAGAGAAGGTGTGGTTATAGTCAGGCTTATAAAGTGTGGCGAAAAACATAGTCAGCTGATCGAATGCACCTATTTCCACATCTACACTCCATCAGCTGATTATTTCTATTTGCCTCACTTTATGAGCTTCGCAACATGTGCCTTGTACCGCAGAGTTTGCAATGTCACAAATAAATGGGCCAATCTTCAGTCAGATGTGAATGTGTAATCTAACATTTTCAGTAAGAATAATGGACAAAAGGAGTGCAAATACAAATTCAATTTATTGAAATGTGAACCAAAAGTTAATCAAACATGTTTTAAATAAAAAGCACATATGGACAGAAGGTGTAAACCTATTAAATGTATAAGTAAACACATTTAGTCAAATAAAGTGACAGACTAGGCCTGTGCAGTTGGTATCAGCTATGCCCAGCATGGGCTCCTCCATCAGGCCTGGTCCTCCTCGCAGAGGAAAGACCCTCAGTCCTCTCCAAACCAACAGACAGGACGTCCATCACACAGAGGTTTCTCCCTGAAGTCTCTGCAGCTCTCTGGACACCACGCTGTCTCAATCCGTCCATCACACGGAGGTTTCTCCCTGAAGTCTCTGCAGCTCTCTGGACACCACGCTGTCTCAATCCGTCCATCACACGGAGGTTTCTCCCTGAAGTCTCTGCAGCTCTCTGGACACCACGCTGTCTCAATCCGTCCATCACACGGAGGTTTCTCCCTGAAGTCTCTGCAGCTCTCTGGACACCACGCTGTCTCAATCCGTCCATCACACGGAATATGAGAGGGGAAAAATGAAAATAATAAATGCTTTAGACAATAAGAAATATAAAGTTAACCATTGAGTTGCTCAGTTTTTTTAGATTGTCAATACTATTACTGTATAACTAATATCTCAGGTTAAGAGGCACCTTCAAATAAAGATTGGTCTTTAAATACATTTTGTCTTTTGAATTGTTTGTCTAAAGTCAAGGATCTAGAATGGTACTTAGTTTTAATGATACAGTCTGGTTATAATGCTGTTTGGAGGAGGCCTCACAGGTGAGAGCACTAACTAGCTACCATCACATGTACCTTAGCTTGACTTAAATGTATTAAACGTATAATTAAGTGATAGCAAAATATAAATAAATAATGTCATGCAAACATATTAATATTTGCTTGATTCCAGTGTTGAATTTAGCACAATTGCATACAAACGTCAAGGGATTTTAAGATTCTGAAGTATTATGCCAAAAACTCAATGACTTAGATTATTATTTATAGTTTTGCTGAATAGTTTCATGAAATTTAAAATGCGACGGCAGTGTGCAGACGGGGATTATGTTAGTTTAGCTTGGTAGCCTCAGCTAGCTCTGGAACTACCAGCTCGGTAACAGGAGGTCCCGCCTCGGCTCCGCCTCTTTGCCCTTATTTGGAGCAGGCGGGAGTTAGACTCTGACGTCACTGTCGAGACGTTAGTGGCCGACTCCGCCCTACTAAGGGCTTCTCGGTACCTCTGCAGAATCCTATGGGTGAAGTCACGGACCCTACGTCCATTTATATATACAGTCTATGGTTTTAACCCTGCCGCACACGCTCTGTGCTTTTTATTGCATTTTATTTATTTTATTTTATTAACACAGACCAAACAGGGCTTTTATAAACTTTTATTGGTTTTATTACAGGAGTTTTTAAACAAAAATACTTACCCGAGAGCCGAGCACCACACGGCGCTCCCCAAATTGTCCTCATTGTGAGGAAAAAGAGGAGGGAGTCCCTCCCTTCGTAAAGAGACGTGAACATGAACCTGGATTATTTGGAAAAAGTGTAATGACTCTCAAGAGGGTGTTTGAACTTGCTGGCATCATTAATGTAGACCACTCGGATCAAAAGTAATGTTAACCTCATATTTTACATCAACATGTATAGTTTAAATCATTTCTGCAGTAAAATATGCAGCTGAAATTCAGTGGATCTTTGCATTTATCATGTTTTTGATTCTATCAAGTTCCAACATGAGAGACCAGACTCACCTGGACCTGGACCTGGACCTGGACCTGGACCTGGACCTGGACCTGGACCTGGACCTGGACCTGGACCTGGACCCAGCTGTGTGTCCATGGAAACGAAAGTGACCTGTCTGAGCCTCAACCTGTTGATTTTATGATTCAGCATGATGATAGTCCAAGGTAACATTTAAAGTGGATTTAACGTTTGTTGATTGGAATTAAAATGATGATATTCATCCTAATTCGCAGTGTTTACCTTCAACACATTTATCATTTTGTTTCTATCAGGTTCGAACATGAGAGACCAGACTCTCCTGGACCTGGACCCAGTGGTGTGTCCATGAAGAGTGACCGGTCTATGCCTCGACCTATTACGTTTGAATGTATTATTTATTTATATTGTAGTATTTATCTGTGTATTATTTATTATTTATACATATTTCCCATCTATTATTTTATAAATCCTCCTCATCTGGACTCTTTTATGAATTTTAAAGGCATGGGTTTTATTGTTATTATTATTATCACTACCATTTTATATATTTTTCTTATATTTTATTATTTATATTTTACATGTCACAGTTCATTCTATGTTTGCACGGTGTATTGCATGTTTTCTTATTTCATCAGGTTCCAAATGAGGAGGTTATATCTTTTATCCTTTTTTATATTATTTAATCCCCCGTTTTCTATTCAAACATTGTTTAATTGTTTTATTTATATTTTAGTTATTACTTTCAGGTTTATTTTAAATGGATGTTGGACTCTCCCTCAGGGAAACAACCTCAAGTAACCCCTTAATAAAGTATTTTTAAACATCATCCGAGGCGTGTCCCATGTCTCACCTGCACCCCCCCTCTAGACCTCGCCTGGGTTTTAAACCATTTTAAGGACACTTGGTTGACTTTACTTTAAAATATTTTCCCTCCCCGTGTGCCTCCTAACCCGTGTGTTTTTTATTTTATATTTTACATATTTTAACATTTGGGTTGATGTGATTTTTATTACCAGGACTTATTTTACTAAGCACTTTTATGTATTTATTTATCATTTATTTTGTAACACTAATCTTACCTGCATGCCGATTTTAAACAAAGTCAACCTCTGTACTTTTAGCCAGTGTTTTTAACCCACTTACCAGGTCTTTTACCAGATGTTGTGGGACACAGCCTCTGCGCCCTCGGGGGAGCAGGAGCACATGTTTTAACCCCGCCGCATACGCTCTGTGCTTTTTATTGCATTTTATTTATTTCATTTTTGAACACAGACCAAACAGGAAGATGAGGAGGTGTTGGACGATGAGGATGAAGAGCAGAGGAGGAGCAGCAGAGAGGCATTTCTGAACATCTCACTGCACTTCCTGAGGAGCATGAAGCAGGAGGAGCTGGCTGACCGTCTGCAGAGCAGTAAGAGGGTTTAACACATTTAAAATTCACTTTCCAGTTTCACTTTAAAATGCATAGTCTTGTTAATCAGTGCATACGCTTACTGGTTACTACTGGTACTAAAACATTCATTAAGGAAGCAACAAAACGTTGCACTGTTAATATTTTTGTTCTGGGTACATTACTAATAAACGGAGCTGAACAGTTAACTATGATGATATGAAACTTGTGAACGTTAATGTTCCTGATTAATCTCGCAACCTTAAAAAGTACGAAAAAAGTAGCACAAATGAATTACTTCTCTAAACTTTATGTAATTTGTTGACACTGATTGTACCATGATTGCATGGCAGTTAAAAGGCACAGAAAAAACATAAATCTGTACAAGCTAGACTGGAGAGCACTGGACATCAGTAAGAACCATCACTACCTCGCTACAGCTGCACACCTGATCCATGAGTCAATTCTGCACCTAATCTTTCAGTGTGGTGTAAACAGAGGAAAGGTATTTTGCCAAATCCTACGCCGGTTTCCTGAAGTTACACAGGAGTTTGAGATAACGGACAGAGCTGTATATGTATGTTGAGAAAGCAAATGTTCCAATCATACGGACCAGACATCAGAAAGACTTCACCCTGCCAGCTCCAGAGCACAATGCCTTCATAATGTCTGATTCGGTACATGTGCGGGTGGAGCTGTCATAGTTTTACTTTGAGGAAGTGGGCATGTTGTGCAGGAACGAGTCCTAAAACCCGGAAGTGAGTTAGCATTTTACCACTTCCTGTTCCCTCGTCTCAGAGTCAACGGTTTTTTTGAACATGTTTTTGGAAAATAGCTTGAAATAAGGTCTGTGGTTGCAGTTGCGTTTATGTACAAAAGTGGTGGGGCACGAACAACTTAGATGTGTATAAGCTTCTGGTGCTTTTTTAAACACGTAAACAAATAGCTGTAGACTATCCATGGTTCCGATAGAGAGAGGGGGGAGATATAAGGAAAACACAGACACTCATCACCGAGGTCAAAATATCAATCGATCCAGCAGAGCAATAGCCTATAGTCAAAACACAGAAGATCAACAAAAGATATGACATAAAATGAACTCACCAAAGCTGAAGTAGGTCAACTTCATTCATTTTCTTTCAGTTTACTGATTTTAATTGCTATACACTGCTCTCTCTCGTCTCCTCTTCACAACTACACTTTCGCGGCACACGTACTTACAGCTAATCAGCTCTCTGAATTATGAGATGACGTTTGGTGGGGATGCCAGCACTTTGCCCCACTGGTGATTATTTTTTTGCCGCACACATTGAAAAAAAAAAATACTCTGAGCATGCGCAGTGTAGTTTTTATAGCACCCATTCATTTTGACAGCAGAGAGAGGGGCTTGCCCCACATCGCTCATAGGCAGACTGTGGACACTAATCAGAAGAACGCAGACTAAAACAGCAATGTACAGACAAATCAGATGACTAAACATGATCTTAAAATATATTTTAACATATATTGTTTTTGCATATTTTTGGAATTATTATTTGCATTACTTTCAGCTGACACTAGGTGGGGCTGTGCCTGCCCCTAATGACGAGTCGCCACTGTTTGACACAAATTGAAGCGACGGATCACGTTTTGTTCTACGACATTAAATCCATCAGCAGTGACCCACTGGTAATTTCTGAAGAGTTGACGTGTCTGAAAAACGATGGTTGTTAATGTAGCAGGATGAGTAGTAAATGCTGTTGTAAGGCATATTCTTCTAAGCCTATCACCGCCAGGGGGCACCCTATGAAGGGGCAGAGGCTTCTAGTTGGTGGCCTCTTGTTCGTTGGTGCCCAGACTACCCACTTCCGTTCTTGCCGTGTTTTTTTGCCCGCCACCGGCGTAGGTATGTTGTAGGAGAATAGCTGGCTTCAGGTAAAGTTCCGCAAATTCTCCATCATACTTACGTGTAGTCATGTTTTGTTTTGTATAGCGGAGGGTCTTCCGGGCGATGCCTGTCAAGTAGCCGTAACGTAGAGAGCATGAAACTCTCTCCTCTCAGCCTGATCGGTATGTCAATCAATCAATCAATCAATGTTTATATTTATATAGCCCAATATCACAAATGTTACATTTGTCTCAGTGGACTTCACAGTTTGTACAGAATATCAGTAGACAATAGAACACCCTCTGTCCTTAGACCCTCACATCGTACGAGGAAAAACTTCTGGAGAAAACTCCACAGTTTAAAGGGGAACATGGGAGAAACCTCAGGGAGAGCAACAGAGGAGGGATCCCTCTCCCAGGACGGACAGACGTGCAATAGATGCCGTGTGTAAATTGAGAAGATAATACATTTACAGCATAGGTAGTCCAAATGTTTGGAAATGCATGTGTCTATAATAAGAACATGAATCCACGAGGATATCCATCCAGGACTTACGATCCAGGACCACAGCAACAGGCACAGCCACGACTCGCGATCCAGGGCTCGCGATCCAGGACTCAGGACCACAGCAACAGGATCAGCCACGACTCAGCATCCCGGTGTAGATATTCATCAAAAAGAAATTTGGGGAAACTGGGTTATTCGGAACATGAGAGTACACAGGTACAGACAGAGAGAAGGAAGAAGTAAGGTGTCCCAGGAAACATAGGAGGTAGTGGTCCCGCCTGTGTATACAATATCTGTAGGAGTGTTTCCCCTGGTAGGTTCAAGAGGCGTTTCACCTTTGGGATTCGTCTGGGGGGGGCCTTCATAGTGTTGGGGTACGGCGGTTAGAGCTTCACTTTCCCTTTTCCCTAAACTTGCTCGGGAGCACTTCCGTGGTTCAGGGGGGTTGCCGGTTACCTGGTCGCCTCTCTCGGTCCAGCGGGCTTTAAGTGCATAAATACCCACCGCTACGCCTCATGAAGACTAGGGGGGGGAGTTACCTAGTAAGTTTGTGGTTAGGAAGTCAGCTAGCGGGGCTGCTCATTCCTACTGTGTGCACAGGTGGGCTAAGAAATTGCATTTCCTATGTAAACATAGCTATTGTTGTATACTTATGGAGGATATTGTGGGGGGCGTTTGTGGCTGCACCGTCTGAAGGATTTTTGGATCAGTGCACCAAGGATCAGTTAGTGAACATAGCTCAGTATTATGGTTTTGAAGTTGGCGATAAGAGAGTGAAAGACTCAGTGAAAGCGAATTTGAGGTGTTTGATACTCCTGTCCCCGGGCGACCAATAGAAATGGCGGGTCAAAGTGCTGTTTTGAATTTCGAGCAACAGAAGGAGTTACTCAAATTACGCTTAGAGTTGGAGACGGAAAAGGAGTTGGCCGTGGAGAAGATGCGACAGGGCATTGAGCTAGAAAGAGCAGTGTCTTTGGAAAAATTGAGGCAGGGAACTGAGCAGGCTAAGTTGGAGTTGCAGAGGGAGAAACTGGTATTAATTAGAGAGGGCAAAGTAGCGGGTGATGTCCTGTTTTCTGATAATCCAGCTAGTCAAAGCGGGACCCCATTTAGGTCCGTTGATGAGTTGATTGATTTGAGGCTGGTCCCAGGTTTAATGAGAAGGATCCGGAAAAAAATTGTTCAATGTTTGAGCATCTCGCTGTTGTAAGGGGGTGGTCTGAGGCCACTCGCGTGTTATTATTACAGTGTGTGTTCAGGAGGCTTATTCGTCTTTAAGTGGCAGTGACTATTTGCGTTATGATTTAGTAAAATCTGCCGTTCTAAAGGCTTATGAGCTGGTGCCTGAAGCTTATCGTCAGAGGTTTAGGAATTGGAAGAGAGGTGATAAATCTCACCTCGAGTTTGCTCGGGATATTTCCACCCATTTCGATCGCTGGTGTGCGGCAACTGACGTTGATTCTCATGGGGCGTTGAGGGATCTCGTCATTCTGGAGCAATTCAAAAATTCTGTACCGGAGCACATTGCGGTGTACATCAGTGAGAACGCAGTCAGGACAGCTGCTGAAGCTGCGACATTAGCAGATGACTGTTTTGACACACGTTGGGGGAGGTGCTGCCGTACAAGGCAAATTCCTCGGGTATGGGAGCGTGGTCTGGATGTCCAGTAAGACTTGCTGGGCCAGAGAGAGGGTATGGACGTGGTGCACGTGAGCCTGATAATGTGTGTAATTATTGTCATGAGCAAGGGCACTGGAGAAAAGACTGCTATGCATTTAGGGCTAAGGCTGAGCAGGCAGGGACTACTAGTAGTCCCAGGCCAGCAATGTTCGTGGCACCTGTCGCTGAGCAGGTGACTGGGTGTTTAGACAGTGAGTTGAAACCACAGGGTCTAGCCCAGAACTGCAGTCTTATTTGCCTTTCATGACTGAAGGTTTTGTTTCTCTGGTGGGGAGCGATGAGAAGGTGCGGGTGAAATATTACGCGACACCGGATCATTTCATCGTTCATTTTAGCATCTGCCTTACCGTTTTCAGAGGACACGTACATGGGTTTTTTTGTTCCAGTGCTGGGAATGGGTTGAATATTCTTCAGGTACCTCTCCATAAAATGATGCTGTTTTCGGATCTGTTTCAGGGTGAAGTAGCGGTTGGCGTGCGGCCAGCTCTGCCCATAAATGGGGTTACGATGGTCCTGGGTAATGACGTAGCGGGGATTCGGGTGTGGGCTGATGGCACCTCCTGCTGTCGTGGCCCCAGAGCCCCTGGTCAGCAGCAGGAAGCCTGACATGTTTACAGCGTGCGCTGTGACACGTGCAAGGAAGCACGTGCAGACGGAAAACATAAATGCAGTGGAAATCAGTAACACCCCACAGAAGCATAATGTGACATGTCTTGAGGTCCCCTGGTCTGTTTCTCACGGTGAGCTCGTGGAGGGGCAGCGTACTGATGCGTTCTCTGAAGGGTCTAAGGGAGAGTGTTCTTCGTGGTGGTGAGGTGAAAAGTCGTGCTCAGGGGTATTCGCTTCAGGAGAATGTTCTGATGGGAAACTGGGTACCTTAATGGGAGTATTTCGCTGCTGAACCTGTTTATCAGGTCGGGGTGTCTTCCAGGTTCCGGAGCATGGCGAAAAAGAAGGAAAAAAAAAAAAAGGAAGGAAGAAAAATGTAACACGCTATAGTTAGCTGAACTAGTCAGTGACTTATTGTATTTATTTTTTCGTTGTTGTGAGCACTATGTTCTTTGTAAGGTATTTCGTTTATGTGTACAGATGTAGCACTCCAGATAGGACTCCAATGGGTGTGTCCCAACCAAAAACCCAGCGGATCCCAGTGGCTGGGGGCGTTGCCAAATTGCTAGAGGGCGTTGCCAAATTTCCCCATTTGTTCAATTACAGGATTTAACCATGAGATGGCGCTTCATTCAAAAATACACAAAGACAACTGGGTGTTGTAGAACTTGTAGAACTTGCAGCTCTGAACTTTACCATGTTTGCAGCTCTGCAGTTGTGTTTGCTGAAGAGCATTTAATCACTTATTTGTTATGGTTTTCACAGGCTACTATAACAAAAAAACATCAATATTTTAGATCAAATAAAGTATATCTAATCTTATCTTAATTGTAATTCAATAATATGTAGTCTTTATATATTAAATAATCATAATAATGTAAATGTTTACACTTCTTTATTTTTTATTCATACTTTTACCTTTACAATAGTTGTGCTTTATGCAGTATATTTTTTTGTAATATTGTTGGGGTGTTTTTCCAAAGTATAGTAGATCGAAGTAAATCAACTTATACATTAAGATAAGATAAGATAAGATGGACCTTTATTAATCCCCGTGGGGAAATTCAGTAGTTCAAACAGCAACAGGGTGAGAGTGAAAGACAGGATAGCACAGATTCACACAGATTAATAAAATCAAAAATAAGATCAGCGATAAAAATAAAATAATGAGAAACTAATGAAATAAGAAATGAATACAATTAAAATGTAATTATCATATCATATATTATAATGTATTGTATTATTAAGTCATATCATACATTAACCCCATTATAACAGATGCCACATTGAATGGATGAACACATTTATGCATCAATAATTACAACGGGTATTTCTAAATACAAGTTGTAAAAATACTTATTTGTATTTAATACTAATAACATAATGATTAATTTTATGATGATAATACTTTTTCAGGGTTAGGGTTAGGTCCGGTCTGACAGCGCTTAGCTCTCTGCTGCAGAGAGGAAGAGAAGATCACTGCTCTAAACAAAGTCAAAAATCGTACATCCAAACGGAATAAATATAATTAATTATTATTACTACGTTAAGTCTTGTTCATTGTTACAGACTTCTGGAGAAGAGAGATCACAGGGGGTTTGGAGATCACAGTAATTCCGATAGACCAGGGGTCGGCAACAGGCGGACCGCGGTCCGGATCCGGACCCAGACGCCGACCTATACGGACCCGGACCTATAATCAATACATTACTAGGGAATTCAATTTTGACGGGGCGATTCTATTTTAACCGCTGCCGACAGGGGGCGAAAGAGACGAGTGAGCGATACAGGGAGACAAACACAGAAAGAGACGGGAGAGCGGCAGATAGAAGCGGAGAGGGAAGTGAGTGAAGAGAATAATTAGCGATACAGGGAGAGAAGCGGAGAGAGAGTGAACAGCGTGTTAGCGGCAGACAGGGAGAGACAAATAATTACACATGGCGCTCTCCAAGAAGAGGAAAGTGGACAGTGAGAACAGAGCTTTTAACCCTGAGTGGACGGACTCATTCATGTTCATCCTGCCCACTGGGAGCACAGAGCCAGTGTGTCTCATTCAGAGACCGTGGCGCTCATTAAAAGTGCCAAAACGCCACTATGAGACAAAACACAAAGTGTTTGACCAAACATTCCCTCTCAAGTCAGAACCGAGGTCACAAAAAATAAGCAGTCTCAGAGCCCGATATGATCAGTCCACCAGGATCAAAATTAAAACTAAATATCGTTCCAGGGCAGGCTAACCGAGGCTAACCAATGAGCACCTGCATGTGTGTATGAGAATGGCCCTGACTCCATTTCAGCCCAGATTTAAACTCCTGGCAGGACAAGCTCGAGCTCAATTCTGGCACTGAATTAAAAAAAAGTGAGTGAGGGACTGCAATATAAGAGGAAAGAAAGAGAAACTTTAAACTGTTCAATTGTTATGATGTGTAAAGACTGATATTGTTCTATAATCGTCTGAAACTGTTAAGTCATGATGTGAAAACGGTTAACAAAGAAAAAGGGAAACTCAAGCTGCTGCTACACTTTATTCTATTTATCTAAAATTAAGCACTTTTAAGATGCACACATTTTCAAAAGCTATTTTATTTATTTTCCTATTTTATTTTTAAATGCAGCCAGAGAGGACATTACACATATCCACAGTATTTACTGTATATCTGTATAGTTCAATGTTAATTGACAATACATATTGTTGTTTTGAATTGTACTTTCTTTATTTGATTGGCAGTCAGTTGTTGATTACATGCAGACGTTGATAAAGCTACAGCTACTTCAATATATATCACACTAATTCATAAAGCAAGTTAGACATTTTGATGTTCCGACCTTTGCATGGGACATTTTCTCTAACTGGACCTCGTTGAATTTTAGTTGAATACCCCTGCGATAGACCATCGGAATGTGACCCCCACACATTCCGATGGCCAATTAGTTTTAAACAAAGAGTTCGCAACATAGTAGGCAACATATGGGGGGGGGGGGGCTGGTGAACGGTATGGTCAATGTTTGTAAACACTGTGAAATGTTTGACTTTATTGATCATTTCAGTAAAAACTAACGTTCATATTTCTCTTTTTGAGAAGAGCAATATGAATATGTTAGTGGCTGACCCAGCCCCATGGTCTGTCACAGTAGTGCGGGAAAGAGAAGTGCACTGTTTTGCCTGGCTGGACCTGTATTTTACAGGAAAGGAGTGAGCAGAGTAGAGTTGTCGATCTTGTTCTGTTTTCTGTGACTATCTTCGTCCTCACCCTCTCAGACCTTCAGTTGCGCGCGCTACTAAAAGACGCGCCATGGAAACCAAACAATGGTGTAGCTGTACTAAAGTCCGTGTGGAACTAGTCCTGAGTAAATCTGATTTTGTCAGAAATCGGGAGAAATGCAGGAGAAATATGACCCCGGGAGGAAACCGGGAGAGGGCAATGAAATCGGGACTCTCCCGCGAAAATCGGGAGGGTTGGCAAGTATGGTCCGGGCCATAAATGCAATTATGCCGTCAGTTTTCAGAGTCTGACGGAGACAAGCAGCTCTGATCACCTGAAGAGAGAGAGAGGGAGAGAGGAAAAGAGAGGATCCGTTTCTCCCGTGTTATTTTCCAAAGTTAATGTAAACTTTTGAATAATGTACTTCATCTACTGCAAGTAGTTTGTTTGAATGTAATAATTATGTTGTTTGTAATTTGTGGAATCATTTATTGAAAAATGAATCTGAATTTCTGCTGGGTAACAGTATGTTCCCTGACAGTTGTTGACTTCTCAGCTTGTCACTCAGAGGGGGGTGGGGGCTGGTGAACGGTATGGTCAATGTTTGTAAACACTGTGAAATGTTGACTTATTTGATCATTTCAGTAAAAACTAACGTTCATATTTCTCTTTTGATTATTATAGTGATGAACATTAAAAACAAAGCACGTTGGCTGCCCCTCACTATTTTCTTTCACTACTTTAATTAAATGTTTGATAAGTACATGCAGATCACAGTACAGTATGCTCATTCAGTAAAACACGTAACAGATAAATTATTTTGTATTTTATTGAAGTACTTTGAAGGTCAATTTTACTTTCCACTATGTCCACCTTTATTTTGCACAATCAATGGCAGGACTTTATTGAGGCCTGTAATTAGTCGACTACAGGTGTCTTGGGTCAGTCTTGTCTTCCAAAAAATCCTCTATCGCTTGCATTAGCTCCTGCTTTGAGCCTGGTTTAGCCTCCTTCCGAATGAAGTTTCATCAAGTGCCAGACCAGCTCGATGGGATTCAAATCCGGAGATTCTGGTGGAGTCTTAACCCAGTTGATTCCCTCCGCAGCAATTCCAGCTGCAGCCGCGCTGTGCTTCGGTCATTGTCCTGGAAGAAGGGGTAATCCGACCCAAAATGTTCCCTGATGTAGGGACCCGCAGCTTCCTTGATTATACTGTTTTCAAAGTAGATTCTATCCATGATTCCTTCAAAGATAACCAAAGGGCCTGGACCGTGGCGCGAAATCAATCCCCCAACTTTTTGGATGTTTCGGCTGAGGCTTTGCAACAGAATGGTCCTTTTTGTTGAAACTGTACCTTGCAAAGTGTTCCAGAAATGAACATTGGGGGGGGGGGGGGGCATTGGGATATATTTTTTTTTAAATCCTCTGGAGCAGAGAGTGTAGCTGTGGATTATTGTTATTGATTAGTGCATCAGTGTTTCTTAGGGTCAAAAACAATAAACTCACAACTTAAAATGAAGCGTTTAGTTTATTTAAAAAAGAGCACACGTTCAATGTGAAAAGTGACAGTAGATATAAAAAAAAAAAATTCAAGGTGTTTAAAAAAAATATATATTTTTTTTCATTTTTTTTTTAAAAATTATTATATATATTTTTTTTTAAAATATAATATATATATATATATATATATATATATATATATAAATATATATATAAATATAATATATATATATAATAAAAAAAAAATTATGAAAAAAAATATATTTTTTTAAACACCTTGAATTTCAGCGCCCCTCCAAGATAATGGTAGGGGAAACACTGCATATGAAAGGCCATTCAAGTTAGACGTTCTTCTGGAAATGTTCACATCAGGCACCTTCAAGTTAAACAATAATACAGTAAACAATAGCTTGGTTTCACTTGACGTCACACCGCTGCGTTCCTTTGGCGCGAAATTCCATTGGAGGTCAGGAAGTAATTTTCTACAGAGGATCTAGCTGCTGTTACCATTGTGAAAATGCCGGTGTGTTGTGTAGTTTACGGTTGTTCCAATCGATCCGGCCGAGAGAAAAACAAGAGGTTTTACCGAGTGCCGAAGGTTGTCGTCCATAAAGCTGAGAAATTTAAGAAGCTAACCGAAGAACGCCGGAAAAAATGGCTTTCAAACCTACATCTGCGGTCGGGAGGAGCAGAGTCGTCTAATGCCCGTGTCTGCAGCGACCACTTCATCAGAGGTATTAGCTAACTTGGTTTTTGTGGCTTTGTTTATGTATTATTGGGTTGTGGTTAAATGCTTATTTACTTAGTAATACTGATCATGTTTAAGTTACCTGTAGTCTAATATGGACTTTGTTGGGACTTTTTAGGGTGCCCTAGTGCTTTGGGTGACGTTGAGGTTAGAGTCACTAGCCTCGTTTACCACACAATAAGTAAGCCCAGATCAGAGGCATCTCTTCGACGAGAGCAGAGGATGGAGCTCAAGGAAGACCAAAGAAGACAATCAGAATATGCAGAGGCTTTGTTGGTTGGTAGATGCGGGTCGGATCGCGGGTGTCATAAATATATTAAAATGATAATAATTTAATGTAATGTTTAAATCTTCTGACACTCTCCCCTGCGCATAATCATAACATCTGCACCGCCAATCTGCTGCTGAGCGCGCCACATTCAAAATGACTGAGCCGGTGAAGGCGAAGCTCTCTAGCGGAGAATTTGTTTTATATCGTCAGCCATAATGACTGTAACCTTATGAAACCAAATAAATGCACGTGATTGTTGCATAACAATATGATAACGTTCCGGTTTTTTTCCCTGGCCTGGTGGCGCTCTTTCAGCATCTGAGCTCCAAAGTCCTACAGCTTGTATTTAAAGGAAGGGTCCACTCATTAGATAATTAATAAAAACTTCAGTATTTAGTGAAACATTATGTTTAAACCATACCCTGAAGAAATCAGCGATATTCCCCGGTAAATAATGATTTTATAGCTTTTTTTATCAAAACCTGTATATTCCGTCAGGCAGCTGCCATTTTGGCCATTTTCAGTAGTCACATGATCCAAAAAACTAGGTCGTGACGTCTATGCGTTCACTTTGTAAACACACGAACAGCTCGTTCGACGAAAACATGGCGGAGTATTTGAGTTCGGACTCGTCAGCCGAGGAAGAAGTTTTGAGCAATGTGGAGAGATTGGATGGGGGAATTCAGCCATATAGGTTCGAGCCAAGTGGCCAGAACCGTCAGGAATCCAGTGACGATGAGGATGAACAGCACGGTGATCTTGCTGGAGACGATCCCTTTACTCGTGCAATTGATTTCGGGGGGCGAGTAGGGAGACCTGTACATGAATGGTGTACTTGCAGTCGGTGTGTAGCCATGGACAATCCTCTGATGAACATATGTTGTCATGAGCTTGAAGAGCTTGAAAATAAACTGGTCACAGACGACTTGGATTGCATATGTTTACACAGGGAATTCGGCACTGTGGTGTTAGAAGAAGCTGTATTGAGAACAGCACTGGTTGCCATGAAGGATGTGAAACGCACCTCTTTGGTTGAACCAATAAATGAAAGGTGGGTAATTTGACGGGTACAGCCCTTTCTTCTTAGCATTATATACTTTACAATTAAAATTAACATATGCACAATATTTTTAAATTGTAGTGCCGATTGTCAAGCATGTCAAAAATACAATGCCAAAAGAAAAGGCCTGATGATGATGATGATAAATCAATCGTGAATATTAAATAAGAAAAGCGTTCATTTCAGGCCAAACATCTTATTTGTTTAATTCATCATTAAAAAGTAATAATTTCATACATATTTCCTTAGATATACCGATATTTCACAGTGTAAATAATATACATATATTGCTACCACAGATTAATTATTATGGTGGCATGATGTTGACATTGACTATGAAATTAAATGTATTAACCAAAACACGAGGACGTGTATCAGGCAACATAAATCACTAAAGAGATATATACAGCCAAAAAATCTGAATAAATATATACATGAAGTGGACATTTTTCTCAATGAACAGGTGAAAACAATCAAAATGCCCTAGAAGCACTCAGCTAGCTGTGAGTATTTTGACAGAACTGAGACTGGCTGTTAAAAAGTCAAAATGAAACTTAGCTTATCTTGAAATATAATTTGTGATAGGAACACCTGTTCATTACGATAAAATATATCCTATTTGCAACAAAATACAATGAGGCATATTTCAATGGAATTGTGAGAACAATGGAGAGTAACTAGAGTCATTTTGTCCAAACGCATAGTTCACGTCACGTCCGGTAAAATAAGTCATGTGACTCGTCAAAATGGCGCCGCCCACAGGGTTGATGTTATTTCGGTAATTAATCAGCTTAAAATCACTGATAACGTCATCAGATTAAAAAAAATAAAAGACTGGCAGAGACTGGTCTGTTTTATCGTATGATAATTATTTAAAAATGCGTGTCATGAGCATTGCCTCCCTTTAAGGCAGCGCAGCGCTCTCCCTCCCTCCATTTCCCTTTAATCGTGCTCTGTAAATTCTTTCACTGCTCATATATATGCGGGTTCGGGTCGGGTTGCGGATCTTGTGCCGACGGGTCGGTTGCGGAACTAATTTGCAATATGTGCGGGTAGGGGCGGGTTCGGTATTGCACATCGCGGGGGCGGGAGCGGGTCTTGAAAATCAGACCCGTGCAGGACTCTTGAGCTAAAGTTAGCTAGCTAGATAGTCTCCTAATAATGCTACTTAGAGGTAAGAAGGTATAGGTAGTTAACACTCACCCGGGCAAAAACAAGGCGACATTTATTTAATGCCTCTTTGGTGCCGAGGTCATTCACCCATCCACACACGAAGTAGTTGAAAGCTTCCAGGCTTTTATACGCTTTCATTTGGCTAGCCGTGTAGTAGGAGGTATGAAGGACGAGGTAGCTGGTGATATCCATCGCCTCGACAGCAGGCAAATCTGATAAATCACGAGAAAAGTCGCTCTTTTTCAGCTGATACGGATCGTTTCCGATGTGTGCTGTGATTTTTTCACGATATCTGCGGCGTGCAGGTTCATTTAATTGTTTGACATAGTCGGTGTCCTCCATGATTCCTGCGTTGATGAATGATTGCGTTTTCACTTCCTGACCTCCACTTGAATTTCGCGCGTCGTAAAAGTCACGTGACTGAAACCAGCTATTAACACAGTAAATTATGTGGATTAAACCACATTTATTTCGTTAAAAAGAAACGAAATATGATTTTGTTTGAATGATTAAATGTAGGGTGAATTGCCCTAATGTGGGCCATTTTTTGCATTTCAGACTTCGGGAATATATTGCGATATGAAGCCAATACAATAAATCAAAATCTAGTACCATTCGGAAATCCCAGGATGTGTCCTAATCAAACCAAAAGAGAAATTGCAGATATTACACTGATAAAAGAAATGGTTTAAGTTAAAAAGCCTCAGTCACCTTAATTCATGTAATAAAAACATCTCAGGTCAGTAACACTCAAAGCTAAATGTGCGATCTGTTATGATCTCTGTTAAGATCGCGGAAAACGTAGGACCCAAATGCAGACTACAAAAACGATAAAAGGTCTAGAAACAAAAGTGAGCTTTATTTAAAAGCTGATGAACATAAACATGGCAAGAAAAAACATAAGTAGCACAAGGTAGCATTAACAAACAAAACTGACCGTGACCAACATGGAGGGAGACAGGAAAGACAAACAATGAACCGACAGGGGAACACAGGGAAAGACAAGACTAAATACAGAGAGGGGTAATCACGGGACAAGAAACAGCTGGGTAAGGGAGGCAGAAACACAAGGGCAACAGGTGAACACAATCAGACAATCAGACACACCAGGGAAACTAACGACAGGGAGGCAAACACAGGAAGTAGGACCAGACAAGACACAAGGAGGAAAACATTTCAAAATAAAAAGGTGGAAAATGAAAACAACAATCCAAAACCATGACAGAACCCCCCCCTCAAGGGACGGATTCCAGACGTCCAACACAAAGTCAAACATTCCCAAAAGGGTGGGTGGAGGGGGTCCGGAGGACGGGTCTGGGTCGACAGCCCAGAGGCAAGGCAGAGGAACAGGAGGTGGTCTCGGGCGGACGGCCCGGGCGCAAGGCAGAGTTAATGGTGGGGTTCTCGGGCGGACGGCCCGGGGGCAAGGCAGAGTTCATGGTGGGGGTCTCGGGCGGACGGCCCGGGGGCAAGGCAGAGTTCAAAAAGGGGCGAAGGCCACAGCGGGCGAACTCAGGGGGCCGGGCATGAGGGCAAAGGCAGCGGCTGGGGAACTCAGGGGGCCGGGCTCGAGGGCGAAGGCCGCTGGGGAACTCAGAAGGTCGGGCAGAAGAAGGCGGCGACGGGACAGCTCCGGAGGACGACGTACGCCGCAATGGGACCCCTCCAGTGTCAGCTGGATCGCCGGAGCACTGGGATCGAGAGCAGGCGCTGGTGGGACCCCTGGCGGGACAGGCGTAGACGGGACTCTGGACGGAACACGGGCTGATGTCAGTGGGACCCCCGACGGAGCAAGGGCTGGTGTCGACAGGACCCTCGGCGTAGCACGTGTCGGCGGGACCCCCAACAGGACAGGGTCTGGTGTTGGCAGGAAATCCGGCGGAGCAGGTGTCGGCGGAACCCCCAACAGGACAGGATATGGTGTTGGCAGGAAACCCGGCGGAGCACTTGTCGGCGGGACCTCCAACAGGACAGGATATGGTGTTGGCAGGAAACCCGGCGGATACGGTGTTGGCAGGAAACCCGGCGGAGCAGGTGTCGGCGGGACCCCCAACAGGACAGGATCAGGTGTTGGCAGGAAATCCGGTGGAACCCCAACGAAACAGGACATGGAGTTGGCAGGACCCTCAGTGGAACCCCCAACGACACTGGGTGGAGTTGGCAGGACCCTCAGCGGAAACCCCAACGACACAGGACATGGAGTTGGCAGGACCCTCAGCGGAACACCCAACGACACAGAGTTGGCAGGACCCCTGCAGAAAAGTAGTCGGCGGGACCCCCAACGGGACAGGACATGGAGTTCGCAGGACCCCCGGCAGAACAGTAGTCGGCGGGGACCCCCAACGGCACAGGACATAGAGTAGGGACTTGAGTAGGGACTCGAGTGGGAACTTGAGAGGGAACTCGAGAAGGGACTTGAGAGGGAACTCGAGAGGAGACTCGAGAAGGGACTTGAGAGGGGACTCGAGAGGTGACTCGAGAAGGGACTTGAGAGGGGACTCGAGAGGTGACTTGAAAGGGGACTCGAGAGGGGACTTGAGAGGTGACTTGAGAGGGGACTCGAGAAGGGACTTGAGAGGGGACTCGAGAAGAGACTCGAGAGGGGACCTGAAAAGGAACTTGAGAGGGGACTTGAGAGGGGACTCGAGAAGAGACTGGAGAGGGGACCCGAGAAGGAACTTGAGAGAGGACTCGAGAGGGAACCCGAGAAAGAACTTGAGAGAGGACTCGAGAGGGAACCCGAGAGCGGACTCGAGAGGGAACCTGAGAGGTGACTCGAGAGGGAACCTGAGAGGTGACTCGAGAGGGGACTCGAGAAGAGACTCGAGAGGGGACCTGAGAAGGAACTTGAGAGGGAACTTGAGACGGACGGTATGCCAACAGGAGACGAGGTGCTGGAGTCGGGCGGTACGCCGACAGGACACGGGGAGCTGGCGTCGGCCGGAGAGTCAACAGGTGGAGAGGAGCCGGAGTCGGGACCATGGCTGCTGAGCCCGGTACTTGAGCCGGAACCATGGCTGCTGGGGCCGGAACTGAAGCCTGGATCATGGCTGGAACTGGAACTGCTGGAACACGGGCTGGAATCTTGGCCTTGCATCTCTTAGAGAATTTTTGGAGGATCCGTGGACCTCCCAAGGCCTGGCCATACCCCAGGAAAGGGTTAGAGGCTTGAGACAAGTCTTTAGGACTACTTGTGAAAAGTTGTAGCCACTCCGTCTAGATGAGGCATCATACCAGGTATAAAAAATGTACTCCAGAGAGTACTCAAGACGTTCCGCCTGTAGAGCAAAAAATCTGAATCTGCTGAGTCCAAGTTTGGTCGGTTCATTCTGTTATGATCTCTGTTAAGATCGCGGAAAACGTAGGACCCAAATGCAGACTACAAAAAAGGTAAAAGGTAGTGATGTTACGTATTGCGCCGAGGCTTCGGAGCGTGGTCGAGTAATCCCCAAAGCTTTTGTGAAGCTTGTATCGAGGCTTGTATCGTTTTGGGCCAGTGACGTCATCGATGACAAACGAAGCCTCGCTGCCTGTCGATACACGTGACTGCTTCAGGAAGCGATTCAGATCGGTTGATCCACAACGCTCATATTACCCATGGATGTATAATGAACCATATTACCCCTCCTGTACCAGGGCCCGGTGACACGATGGAACTAAGAGAGCTCAGACCCTCACTCATATAGAGGTCGGAACATGTCATAAGTATAAATAAATAAAAGCATAAATAAATGTAGGAATAAAAACGTGAATAAATAAACAAATGAATAAATACAGGAATAAATAGCCTCCAGTGTTTTCAGGTAGATCCAGTGTGTGGGCTGTGGCTCAGCTGGAAAGCAGTTGACTCACGACCGCAGGGTCCTTGGTTCAACGACTCGTCAATAAGTTTTTTTTCTTGTTCATAAAAGCTACAGCTAAATGAGATAATTCAGTTAATAAATGTAGTCTTTGATTTGGTTTAGACTTTCTCAGGCTACAACATGGTTAAGTTTACGAATATTATTAAGGAATACAAATCCCTCTTTGTTTGTTTACCAGCCTCCTTAGGCTTTTCAATCAAAATCATTCAACTGGAAGAAAAACAATATTGTTAACATGAAAATATGATTTTATGTTTGTTGTTTAGAGTTATTCTAAGGCTTCACTCATTGGGAACTCGGTAGGAGATAGAGCACACTGTTGAGAAGTCAAATCTGCCTGTTTACACACTTTGACCAGCAGGGGGGTTTGTGTTCAAATGAAGCCCATGATGAAGCCTTTTGCGAACCAATTGGCTGGAAAGCTTCATAAGGCTTCATCTCACCATCACTAGTAAAAGGTCTAGAAACAAAAGTGAGCTTTATTTAAAAGCTGATGAACATAAACAAGGCAAGAAAAAACACAAGTAGCACAAGGTAGCATAAACAAACAAAACTGACCGTGACCAACATGGAGGGAGACAGGAAAGACAAACAATGAACCGACAGGGGAACACAGGGAAAGACAAGACTAAATACAGAGAGGGTAATCACGGGACAAGAAACAGCCGGGCAGGGGAGGAGAAACACAAGGGCAACAGGCGAACACAATGAGACAATCAGACACACCAGGGAAACTAACGACAGGGAGGAAAACACAGGGAGAAGGACCAGACAAGAGACGGGAGGAAAACACAGGGAGAAGGACCAGACAAGAGACAGGGAGGAAAACACAGGGAGAAGGACCAGACAAGAGACAGGGAGGAAAACACAGGGAGAAGGACCAGACAAGAGACAGGGAGGAACACACAGGGAGAAGGACCAGACAAGAGACAGGGAGGAAAACACAGGGAGAAGGACCAGACAAGAGACAGGGAGGAAAACACAGGGAGAAGGACCAGACAAGAGACAGGGAGGAAAACACAGGGAGAAGGACCAGACAAGAGACAGGGAGGAAAACACAGGGAGAAGGACCAGACAAGAGACAGGGAGGAAAACACAGGGAGAAGGACCAGACAAGAGACAAGGAGGAAAACACAGGAAGTAGGACCAGACAAGAGACAGGGAGGAACACACAGGGAGAAGGACCAGACAAGAGACAAGGAGGAAAACACAGGGAGAAGGACCAGACAAGAGACAGGGAGGAAAACACAGGGAGAAGGACCAGACAAGAGACAAGGAGGAAAACACAGGGAGAAGGACCAGACAAGAGACAGGGAGGAACACACAGGGAGAAGGACCAGACAAGAGACAGGGAGGAAAACACAGGGAGAAGGACCAGACAAGAGACAGGGAGGAAAACACAGGGAGAAGGACCAGACAAGAGACAGGGAGGAACACACAGGGAGAAGGACCAGACAAGAGACAGGGAGGAAAACACAGGGAGAAGGACCAGACAAGAGACAAGGAGGAAAACACAGGAAGTAGGACCAGACAAGAGACAGGGAGGAAAACACAGGGAGAAGGACCAGACAAGAGACAGGGAGGAAAACACAGGAAGTAGGACCAGACAAGAGACAGGGAGGAACACACAGGGAGAAGGACCAGACAAGAGACAGGGAGGAAAACACAGGGAGAAGGACCAGACAAGAGACAGGGAGGAAAATACAGGGAGAAGGACCAGACAAGAGACAGGGAGGAAAACACAGGGAGAAGGACCAGACAAGAGACAAGGAGGAAAACACAGGGAGAAGGACCAGACAAGAGACAGGGAGGAAAACACAGGAAGTAGGACCAGACAAGAGACAGGGAGGAAAACACAGGGAGAAGGACCAGACAAGAGACAGGGAGGAAAACACAGGAAGTAGGACCAGACAAGAGACAGGGAAAAACACAGGGAGAAGGACCAGACAAGAGACAGGGAGGAAAACACAGGGAGAAGGACCAGACAAGAGACAGGGAGGAAAACACAGGGAGAAGGACCAGACAAGAGACAGGGAGGAAAACACAGGGAGAAGGACCAGACAAGAGACAGGGAGGAAAACACAGGGAGAAGGACCAGGCAAGAGACAGGGAGGAAAACACAGGGAGAAGGACCAGACAAGAGACAGGGAGGAAAACACAGGGAGAAGGACCAGACAAGAGACAGGGAGGAACACACAGGGAGAAGGACCAGACAAGAGACAGGGAGGAAAACACAGGGAGAAGGACCAGACAAGAGACAGGGAGGAACACACAGGGAGAAGGACCAGACAAGAGACAGGAGGAACACACAGGGAGAAGGACCAGACAAGAGACAGGGAGGAAAACACAGGGAGAAGGACCAGACAAGAGACAGGGAGGAACACACAGGGAGAAGGACCAGACAAGAGACAGGGAGGAAAACATTTCAAAATAAAAAGGTGGAAAATGAAAACAACAATCCAAAACCATGACACAATACCATGTTCAGCTATGTTACTATTTATAATGTTATTGTTGTTACAACAGAAGATGTTTTTCTTTAAAGTTGATTTTCAAAGGTTTATTGACATATCATACACAACTACGGTGTAGTTATGCAATGATGACAAACTTGGGTCATAGGTTCCTCAACAAGACATCTATCAATATGTGTGTACCTCCACCATTAAACTGTCATATTCTGCACATTTCTTATTCTATCTACATACATCTTATAAGAGTATAATAAATATGTATAATATCGGTTAAAATAAGTGCTTCAACATAGTTAACATTGCAGGAATGTTGATTGTCAAGTCCCAAAACAAACCATGCAATATATTAAACGTTAAGTACTTTGTCAGGCTTAATATTTATCAGATACCCCCAAAGCTTTTTGCTTACATGTATTTAAAAGAAGACCTTAACCTAAAGTATTATTTAATGTTTAAATAAAGCCTAATTAGTTTGTCTGTTTTGCACATCCTCCTATTAATATCTTTGTACATCCGGCACTAAACTGTTTTATTCTAGATATCATTTACAGTATCTTCTTGATATTTTCTATTCTATATTTCTATCATTGACCTTCTACTTTCCTCCTATTTTGTATGTACTCTTAATATTTAAATGTTTTCATAAAATATAACACATTCAAAAGTGCTTTACAAAAATGAAAGACATTAAGAAAAAGGCATTTTAAACAGTCATTAAAAAGCAACACAATCTACCTGCATTGCGATTACTCTAAACGTGTAATAACGTGCTTTAACCAGTAGGTGGTTTGGGTTAAAAGCTGTCAAGTTTACAGTGTTAACAAAATAAAATATACTGCTGTTTCCGGTTTAGTTTACGACGGATATATTTTGTTATTGTTTTGATATTTGTAACACAAAAGCGATGGAAAAAACCCACAGCAACACAGAAAAGATGGTCTTAACATGACCCAGCGGTCTATAGTTAATAAAAAACAATAATATCAAAACAAATATTACTACTAACTTTATTGTGAAATTAAAACAGAACGGTAAAAGAATAGTTTCCGGTCTATTCTGAGGCCCGATCTCTGTAGATAAATAAAGAACTACGACAGATGTGTAATATTTAATGCAGCCGAACCATTTATTACAATGCATTCATGTGATGACTTTCAAAGAGTAAAGCAAGCACTGCTGAATAAAGTATGATTTTATCTTTTACGAAACGTTTTTTTTCATATGGAATGCAGTTGGAGGTCAACCAATCACAGAGCTTGAGGACTAATCACGGGGTTTGTGAAGCAAAGCACATGTTGTAGTCCCAAACGAAGCTGAGGATTCTGGGTAGTGTAGTGTCTTCTGCCATCCTAAACTCCGAAAAAATATTTTTTCCGAATCGAAGGGGAAAAACAAAAGCATTGTACACAATTTAAACCAATCAATGTTGTGTAATTAACAAGGATAATCTGGTGTTTCTGAGTTGATGAGTGTTGGTTTTGGAGCACCACCCCTCTGAGTGGCTGAAGGTTCAAACCCGCTCCGCGCTGTTCGTTTGATGAGTGGTCTGCTATGAAAGGAAGGGCTCAGACTCAGAGATATGAGATTTAACAATAAACTGATTTAATGGTAGAAAACAACAGTACAATATAACGAAGTACTTCGGGCCTGGGTTCTTTCACCGTGCGATGTACGTATCAGACAGTCAACCGAACAGAGGCCCCGTTGGTACAAAATTCACAATATTTATGCACACATATGCAGAGGAGTTCTGAGGGAGGAGTTGTGTCGGTTTCTCCTCCCTAGGTGTTCGGACTCACTCCTGGGCGCCGGTCAGTCTCTGGCCATCTTTTATGGCATTCCTACCATAAACCATTTATGGCAGGCCTACCATAAACAACCATGGGTTGAACGGGGGTCTGAGTCCCAATATCCCAATCTTTCCCTCAGTACAATCTCTGCATAGACTCAATGGTGTCAGTTTTATTACCTTTCTCCTGCAAAAAACCCCCTCCCTCCTATCCGGTCATATACAACTGAATCCACTACATTCCTAAGTCACGCACACACAATTGAGCACAGAAAACAAAATAATAAGAACATTTGGTCTAGTTTCATAAGCATACATTTTACACAGATGATATGTGGGTCAAAGTTATAATTGTATTTTAACAGGTTATGCAGGTTCCTTTAATCCCCCTTTTGATCTCACCTCAAGAGATCAATTCACACAAAGCATTCGAAAAATAACCACTGTCATTCTTTTCTACGGCGTCTGTCCCCCAACATTATATAAACCCATCAGAAGCTGGGATTTAGAGTACCTTAAACTTTGGGGACTGCCCACCAGTACAACCTCTTATGACAGTGGAGGAGACCAAAATATGTTTAAAACTGCATCCTTGTCTGCCGAGCCATCGTACTGTCCGCTCCTTCCGATGCATAAGCCAACAAGGGCATTTGGTACGGAGGGACAGTTTTTCCTTCAATGGTGGAACTGATGAATCTAACACACAATGAGCGGATACAAGGCACACAACAACACCCACATGTTACTAAAATGGCAATAAAAGTAGCTATAGAAATCAAAAAAGACATTATTAAACCTTTCCATTGACCAAACATGTTTGTAAACCATTCCTCCAAGGGGTTGTGCACCCCTGATTGTTCATGCATAGTTAGGGATAGTGTGCGAAGGCCTTCTAAAGCCTTTGTGACGGAACCGTCCGGAGCCGTATTGTTTGGAATGAAAGTACAACACATATCACCAAACATTGAACACACACCTCCTTTCTCAGCTAACAGCATGTCAAGGGCCATTCTATTCTGAACTGCCATAAGAGAAGTCGGCCCCAGCTGTTCAGCGAGTCCTTCTACAGCGTCCCTAGTGAGATTAGCTAAACGGAGCACATTGTAATGTACATAGTTGATCCTGTCTACATTCTTGTTAGGGGTGATGGGGAAGATAGCTGCAAGGAAGGGAATATTCTCAAAACCTGCGGCAACTTGATCAGCGAGTTTATACTCATTGGGAACACCCCGTGGCACCCCTATGGAGTCCATGTAAGTGGGAGAGTTGGCAGATAAATCAAAGGGGCCTGGGGCGTAGCGCTTGGACAACACGTGTCCCCTACGCCGAGTGATGGGGTTGATGTTGAGGGAGGCTTTTAGGGTCCGTGTGCACCAGTCTTTCGCCTCGTAACATTAGGGGTGCATGGAGGCGCACCATAGCACACAACCCCACAGATAGTTCGGGGATACGGGTGAACAGGCGGTGGCCCCCACAATAATAATAGAGACCCCCTGGCCCAATGTCCTATACTAGTACCAGACACGGTGTGGTTACACCAATCCGCCGAGATATTTCCTAAGTTGAAACGCGGAGATTCTTGGACCATGGTGAAACATGTGTACCCACCGGCGCCTCTGTTAGGCGTGAATAGGCCTGTCCTAGTACCATTGTCAATTGGAGGGAAAACCTTGGCCAGGGTGGTGCAGTTAGGAGGACTAGCCATCTGGGTCAGTTGTAACATACAGTTGTAACCCCAGGTATCTGTGGAAAACAGGGGCGCAGGGTCAGTGACTAATTGCGGGCGGGCTGTAGCACAGGCTAGGCAATCCCCTGCCATTTGTTCTTGGGCTGTTCGGACAACCCATTTTAGCCATAAATTGTCATCTATGTATCCTGTGGCCATTTGGATGATGTCTAGGGGTTGAAGTTGGCTATAATCCCCCGTACATTTATCCGTACATGTGACTTTAGACAAGTATTTAACATTAGACACTCCACGAAGACGGTTTCGCTTTCTATTTGGTATAACTTTAATTTCGAAGAGGCCTTGTGGCGAATCCTTTCCTGCATGTACTGCGAGGACATAAAGTCCAGCATCGGAGAACACGACCTTCTTTAGTGTTATGAGCACTGGATTACAAAACCTGGCGGAGCACGGGACGTCTGGGTTTCTCCTGACCACGCTCATTCTATTCTTGAGGGATCTAACACTTGCCGCCGATCGGTAAGATGGCGTGTATCCCCAGTCATCAGGACCCGAATTTGCTAGGACACCGGACCAGGACTCGCAGGCACAACCGTAGGTGTAAGTGACGGACAGATAGGGGTCGCCTTTGGCAAATGCACTGCCTCTGTAAGTGTAAGGATCGCCTTTGACCCTATCTGTGACGCTTCTGTTACATACCGCAGGGGCTAAGCAGACGTATTTGGCTAGGTAGGAATATGTCCTGTAGAGGTTTCTGCAGGGGGCAATTTTGCACAGGTCGATTTGTATCATTCCATCGCTACTGCTTGGAAAATGAGGGTTTGTTTAGGACGCATTTTGGTAACTGTCGTCTTATATTTGGCCCGTTTGACCCTAGTTACGGACTCCTCTGGCGGAGGAGTGGAGTCTGGGTGGTCAATGGAATCAGTCAAAACAAAAACAACAGTAACGGTGATGATCGAGACCAGGGACATCCCTATCAACCATCTCCAACTCCCATACATGGTTAGGTTGTTATTTTCAATGTAACACAACGACAAGGGTTATTTCTGTTATTAATAATAGGAGATTTACTAGGACACAAGGAATTAACACCCAATCAAATAATAAGGCTATTCGTTAATAGGCCATATAACTAAGGATGGTGTTCAAGATACAAACAGTGTCCCAAGTAAACCACGATTCCCACAAGCAGAGTACACCAACAAACAATAAGGAAGTGTAATCCGCAGTCTGTCATTATTGAGTACCTTTAATCAGTGGTCCGTGTTATTGTAATTAGGTTCCTCTGAACACAATGCTAAAATCTCCTAAGGAGATTCTTTAAAACAAGGGTGTAAAATAGTACCCTATAATGGTAAATACTGTGCTCCCAGAACCTGTTAAATATAAGGTTTGTAAAACCTGTTAAATAGAAGGTTTGTGAGTGGGGAGACTTTCACTGCCCTTTTAACTATAGGGCTAAACTCTCGTTATATATAACCTACTACTCTTATTAGAAAGAGGCCCTATAGGTGGGCATAAAAATGCTGCTACTTATTGGAAAGTGCCCCTAAAGGTGGGAGTAAAAAAGTCAGTTCCTATATGGAGTCGTGTGTTTTCAGGGGGCGGGGTCCCGTAGACTCGTGTCCGCCTCCTCGCCGGCCGTAATCTCCTTTCCAAGATCGCCTGTTGTTACCTCTGTGTCTTTGTCCTTGTCATCTGTTGTGTGGGTCGTTGCTTCTGCTGGGCTGTCGTCGTCAGATGTGTCGTTCTCTCGTCCTGCTGCAGCGATGTCAGTTCTGATGTCGTCTAACGTCCTTGCTGGAGGTTTTCCAACGGCGCACTGGCTCCAATGATACCACGTTTCCCCCTTTCCTTCGAGGCGAACTGCATGTGATGTCCTCTGAGTCACTCTGTGCGGGCCGGTGAACCTTGGGTTGAGCCACTTCGGACGGATGACCTTCAGCCAGATGAATTCTGCGGTGTTAGCCTCGTGCTTCTCCGGTCCCCCTTTGGCGTCAGCAACCTGGGTGGAGAAATCTGATACCAAGCCCTTAAGTTGCTGGTAGTATGGTTTGCTATCCATCTCTTCTACTTCTTTTCCTACTGCTAATGCTCCAGGTCCAGGAAACTGGTGACCATGTGTTAGCTCAAAAGGAGAGAAGCCTGTGCCTTTGTTTACAGAACTGCGAAGGGACAATAGGGCCAAAGGTAGTGCGTCTAACCAGTTCATGCCTGTGGCCTCACAGGCCTTACTGAGCTTCTGTTTGATACTCTGATTCATTCTTTCTACCTTTCCCTGCGACTGTGGATGATACACTGACCCAAAGTTGTGTCTGAGTCCAAGGGACTTCTCAACTGTCTGCAAATGATGATTCTTGAAATGGCTGCCATTATCTGACCTCACCCTTCTGGGGAACCCATGTAGGGGGATGTAATGAGTGATAAGAAACTTGATCACTGAGTCTGCATCTTCCCTGCGACATGGTATGGCCTCTGGCCATCCTGTATATGCATCTACCACCACTAGGAGATACCTGAACCCTCTAACCTTATCAATCATATCTGTGTAGTCAATGATGATTTGCTCTCCGGCCATTTTAGGTAAAGGAAACTTTCCCTGGTGAGGCTTCACTGTTGCTCTGATGTTGTGGGTGAGGCAGATTACACATTCTTCCAAATGGTTCGCTATCATGTCAGGTAAGTATGGGTGCCACCAATGCGTGAGATGTCTGTCCATTTGAGTTTTACCACAATGGTGGGGCCATGCGCTTCTTTTAGCATGGATCTTATCCACTCTGGGGGTAGAACTGGTCTACCGTCTGGGGAGTACCAAATTCCTTCTTTTTCGTAGCCCCCCTTTCCAACCATAGTGTTTTCTCTTGTGGGGAACCTGCCTCCTGTGCTACCTTGAGAGTGTCATCAGTGACTGCTGGGAGTAACTCTGGTGCTTTGGTAACCAACATCTGGAACTGTGGTATGTACCCTGCTTTGTCTTTGGCTGCTCTGTCTGCTGCATTGTTTCCCCAAGCTAAGAAGTTATCAGCTTTGTTATGGCCTTTACATTTTAGCAATGCTAATTTGCTTGGTAACATTACTGCTTCCGCTAGCTTTTTGATGTCCTTTTCATGTTTAATGGGAACATTGGTTGAAGTTACAAATCCTGCTCTCATCCACTGGCGCATTTCAACATGAATTATTCCATGGACATAAGCTGAGTCTGTGTAGATGTTAACTTCCTTTCCATCTGATAGTTCTAACGCTGCAGTGACTCCTCTTAGTTCTGCCAACTGTGCTGAGACTTTCCCTGTTACCCTTTCAGCTGCTCTTTCTTCAAACTCTCTTATGCCTGTCTGACTTACCACTGCATAGGCTGCCTGGAGCCCATAGATGGGGTGCCTAAAGCAGCAACCATCTGTGAATAAGTTTTCTGCGTCTGGGATTGGTTCCTCCCTGAGATCCATCTCAACTTCACATCCTGTATGACCTTGTCCTCACATCGGTGTGGTTCTCCACTGCCCATGTTGTCTGCGCTATTCACGCCCTCATGTGAATAGGTTATGTGTGCTTCTGTCAAAGTTTTCTCAAGTCTTGTCTGTCTGGTGGATGACATGGTGAATGCGCTGGAGTTAACAAATGAGACAATGCTGTGTGTTGTCAAAACTGTCAATGGGTGCCGCATCACGATGTGTGAAATTTTGTTTAAAATCCGAGCTGTTCCTGCTGCATGTCGTGTGCATGGAGGTTCTCTGTTTTCCACTCTATCCAGTGTTATGCTAATGTACATCAGTATCGACCTACATCCCCCCTTTTTCTGAAATAGGATTCCGTTTACGGTATTCTCATTCTCAGAAATGTCAAGGAAGAAAGGCAACATGTATGATGCAGAAGCCAGTGCTGTTACCTGGGACAAGGATTGTTTCAGAGAGATGAATCCTGATTCTGCTGTCTGAGTCCAGTCAAGTGTTGCTGTCAAGTTTCTGATACCTTTGTCGTTAATCAGAGCTCTGAGCTCTGCAGTCCTTGGGTTGTACTCAGGTATGTAATGTCGGCTGTAGCCTGTCAGGCCCAGAAAAGATAACATGTCTTTTACAGTTTTAGGTTTCGGGTGGTTCAAAATGAGCTCCTGGTGCGATGCTGACATGCCTGTACCTGCCGGAGAGATGAGCCTGCCCAAAAATGCAACCTCCTTGCGGGTACACTGCAGTTTCTTTTTGGATACCTTGAACCCTGTTGTGTGCAGGCGCACCAGTAAATTACGGGTGGCTTCCAGACAAGAGGCTGCTGAAGGGGCTGCAATAAGCAAGTCATCCACATATTGTATCAAAACCACTCCCTCTGGTAATGAAACCCCGTCCAATTGTTCCCTCAAAACTTTGTTGAAAATTCCTGGGGATAAACTGAATCCCTGAGGAAGTCTGGTGTACTGCAATCTTTCTTTGTCAATGGTAAATGAGAAAATCGGTCTCATTTCTTCTGCCAATGGAATGCAGAAGAAAGCATTTGCAAGATCAATACATGTGAACCACGTGTGCTCTGGAGTAATGTTGCAAATGGCTGTGTAGGGATTTGGAACTGGTATCAAAGGAGTAGTAGTGATAGCGTTGATAGCTCTAAGATCATGTGCCATTCTGTAGTCCCCATTGGGCTTGTGTACTGGTAAAATAGGTGTGTTCCAATCACTGTGGGAGGGTTCCAAAACGCCTGCCTTCTTAAGACCTTCCACTGCCTGGGTCACCCCTTCTCGAGCCAACGATTTTAACGGGTACTGAGAGAGATGAACCGGAAGTTCCGTATCAACAGTGAAGGTAATTGGAGCAGCTTTTGAACAAAAACCCACGTCATGAGAGTTGCTTGACCACAAGTCAGGAGGGAGGTCACGTATCATGTCTGCTGTAAATGGATGATCCGTTTTCTCCCTACCATGATGTCTGTCTACCTCGTGCCTTTCCATAAAGATGCATTCCTGTGTCTGAATCTTAAGTGCATAGGCACTGTGTGAAGGAGAGAAGGTAAGTGATGCTACCTGTGTGGGCTCCCAGTCCTCGACCTCTAACAGTGCTTTGACCATGGGACCCAGTTCTTTAGCTTCGTAACCTTTCCTAATGGCTAGGGAAATGTGTGGGGTGGCTTCAGAAGACATACGGTACCAATATTGTTGTTCGTCAGTTAGATCAATTGCTGCGGCTACCCCTGCTTGGCCAATATATAACTTAACTGCATCTACCTCCCACGTAGCCATTGCTACCTCTGCATCAAAGGCATAGGCGTAGGTTTGGTCATCCTGTCTATCATAGTACAGAGTAAGATGGGGAGGGTCAGGAGGAGGCCCGTAAGGGCGGAGGAGATTGATCCAGGGCTTCCACTGTTGAAAGATAGAAAAGAGTCCGTGGTTCTCCTGCGGCCGGTCTAGCCGGCCCCAGTATATAGTTGCATACTGGGTAGCCTCTGCGGCTGTAGGCTGGGATATCATCATCTGGGAGCCTGTTCTGATTGTGGACAATGAACAGTTCAACTTAGTACCATCGGGAAATGAAATGATGAGACCATCAGGGGAACAGAGGATAGAGGCATTGGCTTTGATCAAAACGTCTCTGCCCATGAGGTTGGCCGGACTTTGGGGTGCAAGGATGTACTGATGGAAAAAAACCTGGCCTGCTATCTTAGTGGTCAGAGGTGTTGAGAGCGGTACCTGTTCTATATGTCCCGAAAACCCCATGACTGCGACAGTATCATCTGAACTGGATTTGTCGAATTCAGGAGTGTTGATAGTAGAATATCGAGCCCCAGAATCGACCAAAAACGGCAGTGAAATCTGCTTAATAGTCATGTTAATGTAAGGATCCGCCAGGCCCGTACATTCTGGGTTCCCCGGGCCCCTTCATTGTGGGTAATACCCCTTCTCCGGATCATACTGCACGTACTGTCCACCAGGGACCGCCACTGCGTTCGGAGCCATATGTCCATTCTGAGCTTGACCCTGTTGTGCTATCTCATGGTTCTGCTGGTAATACTGCATGTCTTTTCTGGTTCCTTGTCCGCCACTTTGTCTCCCTTGTCCCTTTCCTCTTTGTGGAGGTGGTGGGCCATGCGGGCACTCCCTCCACCAATGGTCAGACTGACCACACGTGAAGCACACCCTCTGGGCTGTTGGTCCTTGGAAGCCCCTTCTGGGAGCTCCCCTACCCCCACCACCCCTCTGTGTCTGTGTAGCAGGATTAAAGACATACGGAGCCACATTGTAAGCAGGAGCCGGAGGCGGATACACCCCAGGGAAAGGCCAGAACGGAGCTGGCTGTTGGGCCAGAACCACAGGGGCTTTCGGCACATCACTATCTGAGCGGACAACAAGCTGTTTGGCACTTTTCTTCTCGGTTGTACTGCCTTACGGGCTAATTCTAGCTGTGTGCGGAGGAGCTGGACTCTTAACTCTTCCTCCTCTGTCTTTGTCTTGGTAAGTACCTTATTGTATTTACCCATGTGGTGGGCCAAGTGCCTTTCCCACGTCTGTGTAGGCAGATGGTCTGCCTCTGGATTGTCTTCCATAAGAGCTTAATCTCTGCTGGAACTGCAGCAAGAATTGCTTTGCGGAACATCTGTTTGTGTTGATCATTATTGTCTGGACTACAATCAGTGGCTGTAGTGTACTGCTCCCTGGATCTGAGCAACATGGTTGCTGCAGCCTCTCCAGGAGTGAATGTGAATGCTAGCGACCCATACCCGCCCCCTGTTTGTGGGAAATGCTCTCTCATGGCGACGCTCAATTGGCTGTGTATGTTGTTCGTGATGATGGGAAGATCGTCCCGATACTTTCCTGTTCCCACCCTTTCTTCAACTCGCTGAACTTCATACGCACTCGTCTGCTGAGCCAAAATTCGCCTGAAATCCCCAATGCAGATACTCTGCCCTGTTGTGATATCAGCAAACTTCCTCATCCAATTTCTCCCTCCCTCCGTAGGTAGGGGCATTCTGTCAACCAGTGCGTGAATGTCACCCATAGTGAACGGGTGGTATGTCGACCCTCCAGTTGGGAGGGCGACTAGTGGCAAGGTCAAAACAACCTGTTCGTCAGGATTCTTGTCACGTTGTCTCTGGCTACGTCTCACCATCTGAGGTAATTCAGCTACTGTCTCTTGGTCAGTTTCTGAAATCTGTCCTGTCATGGTTATAACCTGAACTCTGTTTTTTTTTTTTATGGTGTCTACAGTTCGATTCTGGTTCCTTCATCAGTGCAGACAATACTGATTAGAAATGTGTCTGTCTTCGTCTGAGTCCGAACCGTCCAAGTCATCGTTTTGGTCAATATTTTCCTCTCAGAAGAAGAAGCTCGTTGCGCTATTGGAGCATGTCTAGTCTGTCTGGATCTCTCTGCAAATGGTTCTCCATTTAAACTAGCGCTTCTTAATGGTGAGAGTCTAGGGGAGGTTTCTCTGGACATAGTATGCACTCTACCCCTGTGTCTGTCCTTTCTTTCACGCTCAATCTCACCCTGTTCTCTCTCTCTGAATGTTGTTTCTTCCCACAACTCGTCTTTGTAAGCCTCCTTTCGTTCATTTTCTTCCTTATCAGTTATGTGTCTAATTGCTATCAATTCAGCTACCGTAGGTTCCTCATTGGTATCTGTCTTTGGAGTCAACAATGTCCTCAGTCTAATCACTCGTTCTTCGCAAAATTTGGCCTTGGTAACTGGTGGGGTGTTGCTCTCTTTAGCTGCTAGCTGATGAGGGGTAGTTATGGTGGTGTGCCCCGTTTTTATTTCTGATTCTGAAGCTTCTCTATTGTCTGACGGTTGTGTGTTAACTGAGCTACACCTATCCCTTCTCCTGGGAGTAGAGTGAGTGTTGGGAATCAGAGAGACATTTCCTGTCATTCTGAAATTCCCTCCCCTTTCGACCTCTTTTTCTAGTTCTGATTCAGAAGGTGCGTCTGTAAACAGCATCTGAAGGTTTGTCATGGGAGGGGAACTGGGTGAGGGGGGGTTAGAGGGGGAGGGAAGCGTATAGGGAGGGGGTCGGGTCTTAAAGGGGTTGTATAAATCTGGATAGAGGACGGGACCGCCCTCTGGGATGTCTGGGAGGGGCCCACCATATGGCTTCTCCTTCCTGACTGGCTCTATCACTTCTGTGGGAGGGGCTGCTATGGCGGGCAGATTTTTGGCGGGAGTTTCTCTCAGAAGGCAGGATACTGCCACTCCATTCATGACTAAGGCTGCGTTATGGCCTATTCTCCTTAGCTTGTCAACTAGCTCCCTTTTCTTGTTAAGTTTAGAAGCCCTGCCAAAACCTGCCTTCTGCTTGTTGAGAGTTTCTAATTTCTGAACCAACTGTCGCTCGTATGTATTGAGTGCTGTGGCTAGGAGACTTATTGCCTCGTCACCCTCTACTCTATTCTCTGCGATCATCTGATCGTGTAAGAAACGGAGATCCCTGCTCGCCTTTTTATGATCTCCGGGTTTAAGTCCGCTAAGTATCAATCTCTCTGCTTGTCCCCACTGTTCCCTTAAACTACCCGGAACAGGGACTCCTAATTCTCTCTCTTCACGCTCAAATTCTCCTTCCATTTTGACTTCGTTCGTATCTGCTTCTCCTAAAGGTTTTAGTTTTTTATAAAAAATACCAGGTACTTCTGTGTACTATACTTAACTAATTGTTGTAGTTTTATTCCCACCGGTATACAGTCTGATAATTGTCGGTGCGAGGTGTATTTAAACCAGTTACGGCGACTCTCAAGAGCGCTTCTCCTAAAGGTTTTAATTTCTTATAAAAAATACCAGATATTTCTGCATACTATAATTAACTAATTATTGTAGTTTTATTCCCACCGGTATACAGTCTGATAATTGTCGGTGCGAGGTGTATTTAAACCAGTTACGGCGACTCTCAAGAGCGCTTCTCGGCCTCTTACGAGGGGCGGCCCCAGGCCTGGAGTCGAAACCCAGTCTACAATAACTTTTACTCGTCACGTATATGCTATCAGATACAAATAAGATTCTACAATACTCTCAGGGACGGTCCTTTCAAATTGATGTTGAAAATATTATAATATACAACCACAGTTAATCACACTCAAAATAAATATATCTAACGTAACCCCAGATCCGTCTAAGGATTGCCTGTGTACGTTAGTCGATGAACCCCAAAACCAGAATCTTCTAAAGATTGCTGTGTGTGTCACCTTATTTCTCAGAGTATTTCAGCTGGACTTCCTTTACAAATTTTTTTTATAACCACTGAAATCTCGGACGACGATTGCAGCTGGGATTCCTTTATTCGTTTAAAACCACTGCAATCTCGTTACACAATTAATCATATTCCCCGTACAGTCTAGTTGACTTTTATAGTGCGATGTATATTTCAACAGATGGAGAGACTTCCAAAAGCGCTTCGACACCCTCTTCCGAGGATGTGGCTTTTGGCAAGGAGTCGAAACCCAGTCTACAGAATCTCTTTATCGTCACGTTTAGTCTTCTAGATTAACCCCACAGCAAGAGTTTGCGAGATCCGGTCATTTCAAATTGATTTTGAAAGTTGCGTTTCTCCTCTTGAAATACCCCACATATAACACACTGCAGCTCCTCTTTGAGACTGGAAAGTGTTATTCTGTAGTACTGTTCCTCTACCGTAAGACTAAAACACTGAAAAATGCCGCTGACAACTCTAAAATGTTGTAGTATAGCCAATCACAGATTTTGATAATAACAGGTATCTGCTCACCTTTCAGTTGTGGGGCGCCCTGGTTTAGTTGTCAGAGGTATTCGAGGTGTCTTCCCTGGACCGTTCGTCCGCTGGCTGCCGTGTTCCTTCTATGAGACCCTACTCATCACGTCGGTCGGTCACCAAATTGTTGGGTTTTGGAGCACCACCCCTCTGAGTGGTGAAGGTTCAAACCCGCTCCGCGCTGTTCGTTTGATGAGTGGTCTGCTATGAAAGGAAGGGCTCAGACACAGAGATATGAGATTTAACAATAAACTGATTTAATGGTAGAAAACAACAGTACAATATAACGAAGTACTTCGGGCCTGGGTTCTTTCACCGTGCGATGTACGTATCAGACAGTCAACCGAACAGAGGCCCCGTTGGTACAAATTCACAATATTTATGCACACAAATGCAGAGGAGTTCTGAGGGAGGAGTTGTGTCGGTTTCTCCTCCCTAGGTGTTCGGACTCACTCCTGGGCGCCGGTCAGTCTCTGGCCATCTTTTATGGCATTCCTACCATAAACCATTTATGGCAGGCCTACCATAAACAACCATGGGTTGAACGGGGGTCTGAGGTCCCAATATCCCAATCTTTCCCTCAGTACAATCTCTGCATAGACTCAATGGTGTCAGTTTTATTACCTTTCTCCTGCAAAAAACCCCCCTCCCTCCTATCCGGTCATAAACAACTGAATCCACTACATTCCTAAGTCACGCACACACAATTGAGCACAGTAAACAAATAATAAGAACATTTGGTCTAGTTTCATAAGCATACATTTTACACAGATGATATGTGGGTCAAAGTTATAATTATATTTTAACAGGTTATGCAGGTTCCTTTATGAGTAGTGCAGATATCACTGTAAAATCAATCGACAGTAAAGAGAATACTTACTTCGGGTGTAAAATTCTCCGTTATCCAATGGGAATGGACGCTCACATTGCCTTTAAGTACCGCCGACATGGACCGATGCGGTGCTTCCCTGAGCGTCAAATACCGCCGCCGATGGGAATACATTGCAATCAGTTGAAAGCTCTTTGCGTCCGTTTATGAAGCTGAAGGAGACTCGGCGGCGTCACAACTGCACGCCATAGGACCCTGACCAGGCGTCGCTCCTGGACGTTCAGGGAGGGAGACTGTGTTGAACGGAAGACTTTTTTTATATCGAATTCTGTTCGTTTTTGTTTCCGTGTAAACTGTAGAGATGGCAAATCCGGATCCTTTTACGGACTCGGAGTCTTCTGAGTCAGTCATTGAAGAGATCCGGATTATACGAGTCATTTGAGTCATATGATCAGCATCACCAAGAGCGTAGAAATCCTACCGGTGAAACCGAAAAGTTGTTGCATTTCACGAGCATATTAAACTAACGTTACATTAACCTCCGCTACACAGTGTCTTTTGCTTTAATAAAAAATGTTGATCACAAAAAAAAAGGGTTATTTTGCGATTTGGCGAATCTGAGTCTGCTGTTGACTCGTGCATGACGACGAGTCTGCTGGATCTCTGGATCTGCTGCTCTACGGTTACGGCTCTGAGTCCCGCACAAGTCTGCTATGTTTTGCACAGTGAGTCAGGATTTGCGAATCTCTGAGTCTGTTGTTGACTCGTGCACAATAGCCGCGGAAGTAGGGGTGCTGGAGGCGGGCTGCGAATGGTGTACATTTGAAAAACTTCATGTTACTGTTGTTGAAATCTCTTCCCACTTTTGTCTGCACCCCCTAAGTAAAAGTACTTCCCAGTTAGCTGTGCTAATGGATATAATGAGCTGTTTCAACAACAGGTGGAGGAGAGTCCTCTCCTGTCAGACTGAGAGCCTCTGATAACTACAGCTCAGGTGAGGTTAAGGACTCTCTGAGTGTTTAGATAGTTAACTTAGTCTAAGTTATCTCTGTGGGTTCTCAAACGGTTTGGTCGCCATTTATGTAAACACATATTTCCTTTGAGGGGAGTGATTAGTCAAATACGCATGAATAATACAAAAAAAATGTTACTAGGTGAAAAAAGGTAAGATACACTTTAAAAATTGTTGAGAGCTAAAACTAGTCTTTGCTGGTGCCTCAAAGAGGAGCAGGGGAGAGGAGGGAGAGGGGGGAGAGGGTGAGGCTGATTCAGGAGCCCAGACACACACAACTATAAATGAACCAAAAACAAATAAATAAACAGTTTCAATGTTTTTTCATATTGGATATGGTTTGTTATTGGTTATGGCCTTGTTCTTATGATTTTATGATTATTTAAATGTATACAGTTCTGTTTCCTATGGGTGTAGTCTCTTTATTTCCCCTCAAAATGCACCAGATTGATGCATTTAAGTCCAACATTTAAAAAAAATCTTACCGGGGGACCATGCCCCCGACCCCTCTTGAGGATGTGAGGTCCACCTCCACTTAAAATATGTTCACATGGATAGGTTCCTAAATAGATTTGCAATTTTTTTTTAAATAGTAACCCATGTCCGTATGTTTGGTCTGGGGTAGTAGATTTAAACTATAGGGCTATCACTATGGGCAGCCACGCTGTAAATATTGACAAATAAATCCAGGAAAATGGCACAAAAAAAAACTGGTAGTGGCCTGGCTGGGTGTATAATTCCCGGCCTGACTTATTGTCCTTGTCCGGCCCTGGTGTTCACCAACACGATTTTCGCATTTTTTTCGTGTCACACAGAACAATTCTAAAAGCAATGTATTTCTATCAACTCAGTCTCACGGCATTTCGTACAGAATTCAGTATTCTGACACAGAACGATTTTAGAAGCAATGTATTTCTATTGGTAGTATGTTTCATGCCTGCACCAAATAATAACAAATTAGAAGGAAAAAAAGATGACAAAAAATACAGATTTCAGTATTGGTAGTATAACATACTACCATAGAAATACATTGCTTCTAAAATCGTTCTGTGTCACAACACTGAAATCTGTATTTTTTTAATCTGTTTTTCCTTCTAATTTGTTATTATTTACATTGCTTTTAAAATCGTTCTGTGTGACGCGGAAAAATTGCGAAATCGTGTTGGTGAACACGAATCAATAGATTAATTTCATGACTATAACACGAAATGCCGTGAGACGTGTTGGTGTGTGTGTGTGGTGTGTGTTGTGTGTGTGTGTGGTGTGTGTGGTGTGTGTGTGTGTGGTGTGTGTGTTGTGTGTGTGTGTGTGTGTGTGTGTGTGTGTGTGTGTGTGTGTGTGTGTGTGTGTGTGTGTGTGTGTGTGTGGTGTGTGTGTGTGTGTGTGTGTGTGTGTGTGTGTGTGTGTGTGTGTGTGTGTGTGTGTGTGTGTGTGTGTGTGTGGTGGTGTGTGTTCAACCACCTCCAGTATGGGTCTCTGTGTTCTGTAATTAATTTTAAAAAAACATAGACAAGACCCATTGAATGAAAAGATACTGTGCATGCTGTGTTTAATGCCATGACACAGAACACAGACTGGATGTGATATTGTCCAAAAGTATGTTGGGGAAAGTCAAAACAATGGACCTATTCTTGGATGTCCCTTTCCTGCAGTGTGTTATAAAGGTTTCTGTGCATGTAAACGGTCTGCAGAGGATAAAATCCCAAAGTATTAATATAATTGTTGTGTGTTTCAGGAGCACACTAAAGGAGACTACCAGAAGGCTTTGCTGAGTCTCTGCGGAGGAGACGACTGAGCTCTGAGTGGACTCCGTTTCCCAGAAGGCCGCTGGGTCCTAAAACATCAGCTGACTGCAGATCTTTTTTCAACTCTCTCCATAAGAGCCTTTTAGTTGCTTTTCTTCTCTGTTAAACAGATCACCTCCATCTCTCTGAGCAGCTTCAGTTTTTAAATAAAATCGTTTCACCTGATCGTGTTTTTCATTATTTGACGACCACACAGGTCAGCAGGGACACTGAGAAAATAAAGTTTTTACAAATACATTTACTGAAGTTAGGTACTTGTTCTTCACTCTTTAGTTTTTTTACACTATTTTATACATCTGCGAAATTCCACTATATTCGATTTGGTTAAAAATATAAATAATGGCAGAATTTGCAACGAGAGCGCAAAGCCTAAGAGGCTCATCAATGTTCTCCTCCGTTTTAGGCACTTTGACCAAATATCATAACATAGTTGTCAGATGGGAACTACGGCTCTTTGAAGGGAGCCGGATCTTATGGCTCAGTTCCTTTCCAGAGCCGTTCAAAAGAGCCGTTTTTATTTAAGGGGGCGGGGTTAATAGGTTTATCTGCAAAATAATCACCAGGATAATGACTGACTGTTTTCCCAGAAATCTACTTTTACTCACAGAAAATGTATAACTTGCTACATCTTGTTGGATTTTGGAGCACCACCCCTCTGAGTGGTTGAAGGTTCAAGCCCGCTCCGCGCCGTTCGTTTGATGAGTGGTCTGCTATGAAAGGAAGGGCTCAGACACAGAGATATGAGATTAACAATAAGCTGATTTATGGTAGAAAACAACAGTACAACATAACGAAGTACTTCGGGCCTCCGCTCTTCCACCGTGCGCTGTACGTATCAGACAGTCAGACCGAACAGAGGCCCGAGGGTACAGAATTCACAATATTTATGCACACAAATGCAGAGGAGTTCTGTGGGAGGAGTTGTGTCGGTTGCTCCTCCCTAGGTGTTCATCCATTGGTGGACTCACTCCTGGGCGAATCAGAGTGAGTCAGCCATAGCCGTGGGAAGTTTGGATCTCCTGCGCCGCCGATCAGTCCCAGGCCATCTTTTATGGCAGCCATAAAATAAACAATTCTGGGCTGAACGGGGGTGAGGTACCAATCCTTATCTTCGTTTCTCCTCAGCACCTGGCCGTACCACTCCGTATCCCAATCTTTCTCTCAGTACAATCTCTGCATAGACTCAATGGTGTCAGTTTTATTACCTTTCTCCTGCAACCCCCCCCCCCTCCTATCCGGCCCATTAAAAACCCGGGTGGGCGACTGGATCCACTACATTCCTAAGTCACGCACACACAATTGAGCACAGCAAACAAAGGAAAATAATACCATCAGGAGAACATTTGGTCTAGTTCCATAAGCATACATTTTACACAGACGATATGTGGGGCCAAGGTTATAATTATACCTAACAGGTTATACAGATTCCTTTAATCTCTCAGCCAAACTACTACTCAAGCAGCATGCGTTATGCCATCATCTACGGCACATGTGCATTCAGGAATGCAAGTTCCTTTAAAAGGCGAGTAGATTTATGGCAGGCAGTGAACCAACACTCTCACCAAGTAACACTCGGTTCCCTTCGTTCATACCAAAGAGCCGTTCAAAGAATCGGATCGTTCGTGAACGTAACATCACTAGTTGTCAGAAATGTGACACAATGACTGGGACTCAAGTACTGTGGCTTTGAGGGGAATATAGTATCTAGTGAGAGTGCTATGTGTAGGCCTGGGACCAGCCACAATGAGCCATTCTGTGCAGTTAAGGCTTGTTTAGGTTGAGCTTCATGTGGTGTGCCAACCCACTCTCTTCAGTCTGCGTACAAATTACACAAATTTACACATTGGAAATGCGTGCAATAGATACGCAATCAGTAATATCTTTACAAACTACAAGTCCTTTTCTATCAGCTGTGCACCATTATGGTGTAAATACAGCCTATCTACCAATTGGATCAAATATAAAAGTCAGCCGAATTAGTGTTGATACTGCAAGGAGACGTATTGTGTGAAGAGAAATGTAGATGTTGTTTAATTGCTGATATATTATGATCCACGTCACATATTCAGTTTCGGCGGCATTTCTTCCAGTTTGTCCAGAAGTCTTCTAATCAGGGCTCTATAAATAAAGAACTACGGCAGATGTGTAATATTTAATGCAGCCGAACCGTGTATTACAATGCCGTTATGTGATGACTTCCAAAGAGAAAAGCAAGCACACTCGGAATAAAGTATTATTTTCTTTTTTAAATGTTTTCGGATTTCATATCGCATTAACACCATATCCCAGCGTGCATTGCGGCTAAACAATCAATCATCGAGCTTCTAGCTGAGGATCTTGGGTAATAAAGGAATCTGCATAATCTGTTAAATATAATTATAACTTTGGCCCCACATATCATCTGTGTAAAATGTATGCTGTGCCAATTGTGTGTGCGTGACTTAGGAATGTAGTGGATTCAGTTGTTTATGACCGGATAGGAGGGAGGGGGTTTTGTTGCAGGAAAAAGGTAATAAAACTGACACCATTGAGTCTATGCAGAGATTGTACTGAGGGAAAGATTGGGATATTGGTACCTCAAACCCCGTTCAACCCATGGTTGTTTATGGTGGGGCTGCCATAAATTGTTTATGGTGGGCTGCCATAAAAGATGACCAGAGACTGACCGGCGCCCAGGAGTGAGTCCGAACACCTAGGGAGGAGCAACCGACACAACTCCTCCCCAAGAACTCCTCTGCATTTGTGTGCATAAATATTGTGAATTTTGTACCAACGGGGCCTCTGTTCGGTCTGACTGTCTGATACGTACAGCGCACGGTGGAAGAGCGGAGGCCGGAGTACTTCGTTAAATTAGTACTTCGTTATGTTGTACTGTTGCTTTCTACCATTAAATCAGCTTATTGTTAATCTCATATCTCTGTGTCTGAGCCCTTCCTTCCATAGCAGACCACTCATCAAACGAACAGCGCGAGCGGGTTTGAACCTTCAGCCACTCAGAAGGGTGGTGCTCAAAAATCCAACAATTTGGTGACCGACCGACGTGATGAGTAGGGTCTCATAGAAGGAACACCGGCAGCCAGCGGACGAACGGTCCAGGGAAGACACCTCGAATACCTCTGACAACTAAAACCAGGGCGCCCCACAACTGAAAGGTGAGCAGATACCTGTTATTATCAAAATCTGTGATTGGCTATACTACAAAATTTTAGAGTTGTCAGCGGCATTTTTCAGTGTTTTAGTCTTACGGTAGAAGGAACAGTACTACAGAAATAACACTTTCCAGTCTCAAAGAGGAGCTGCAGTTGTGTTATAGGTGGGTATTCAAGAGGAGAAACGCAACTTTCAAAATCAATTTGAAATGACCGGATCTCGCAAACTCTTGCTGTGGGGTTAATCTAGAAGACTAACGTGACGATAAAGAGATTCTGTAGAGGGTTCGACTCCTTGCCAAAAGCCACATCCTCGGAAGAGGGTGTCGAAGCGCTTTTGGAAGTCTCTCCATCTGTTGAAATATACATCGCACTATAAAAGTCAACTAGACTGTACGGGAATATGATTAATTGTGTAACGAGATTGCAGTGGTTTTAGATGAGTAAAGGAATCCCAGCTGCAATCGTCGTCCGAGATTTCAGTGGTTATAAAAAAATTGTAAAGGAAGTCCAGCTGAAATACTCTGAGAAATAAGGTGACACACACAGTAATTTTTAGACGAATTCTGGTTTTGGGGCTCATCGACTAACGTACACAGGCAATCCTTAGACGGATCTGGGGTTACGTTAGATATATTTATTTTGAGTGTGATGAAGTGTGGCTTGATATTGAGTAAGAAAAAGGTTGATAAACGCTGTGAGAATGGGTCTGCAGAGAGAATTTCGCCTGATGCCAACTGTCTGTTATCAGCCTGCAGCCAGGGAGGAGAAATCAGCAGAGCTGCCTGCACTGTGTGTGTGTGTGTGTGTGTGTGTGTGTGTGTGTGTGTGTGAGGAAGTCCGTGGATTGGTCAATTTGGACCAATCAGCGGGGACTTAACGTAACGGCTAAGCGGTCCTATACGACGCTGGTTATCAACTCGGTAATCAAGCCAGGGTTTCTCTCTCCAGCTGAGAGCGCGTTCACGTGAAAGGGACAGTGTGCTAACAGCGCAGCGTCATACTTCATTAATGAAAAGTAAACTAATACTAGACAAATATGAACTTTAAACATCCATGACTTAAAACATATAATCCAGGATACAAGCCACATAGTTGCACCTGCAAGGTGAATATAGAATAACTGGTTTAAATACACTCGCACCGACAATTATCAGACTGTATACCGGTGGGAATAAAACTACAATAATTAGTTAATTATAGTAAATTATAGTATGCAGAAATATCTGGTATTTTTTATAAGAAATTAAAACCTTTAGGAGAAGCGCTCTTGAGAGTCGCCGTAACTGGTTTAAATACACCTCGCACCGAAAATTATCAGACTGTATACGGTGGAATAAAACTACAATAATTAGTAAATTATAGTATGCAGAAATATCTGGTAGTTTTTATAAGAAACTAAAACCTTTAGGAGAAGCAGATACGAACGAAGTAGAAATGGAAGGAGAATTTGAATGTGAAGAGAGAGAATAGAAAGGGAAGAGACGGAAAGATTGGAGAGAGAGAGAATAGAAAGGGAACAGTGGGGACAAGCAGAGATTGATACTTAGCGGACTTAACCCGGAGATCATAAAAAGGCGAGCAGGATCTCCGTTTCTTAAACGATCAGATGATCGCGGAGAATAGGTAGAGGGTGACGAGGCAATAAGTCTCCTAGTGCCACAGCACTCAATACATATGAGCGAGAGTTGGTCAGAAATTAGAAACTCTCAACAGGCAGAAGGCAGGTTTTATCAGGGCTTCTATTAACAAAGAAAAGGAGCTAGTTGACAAGCTAAGGAGAATAGGCCATAACGCAGCCTTAGTTATGAACGGAGTGGCAGTACTGCCTTCTGAGAGAAACTCCCGCCAAAAATCTGCCCGCCATAGCAGCCCCCACCCAGTCCTGCACCAGCCCTCCCACAGAAGTGATAGAGCCAGCAGGAAGGAGAAGCCATATGGTGGGCCCCCCCAGACATCCCAGAGGGCGGTCCCCTCCTCTATCCAGATTTAACAACCCTTAAAGACCCGAACCCCTCCCTATACGCTTCCCTCCCCCTCTAACCCCCCTCACCCAGTTCCCTCATGGACATTAAAAGAACACCTGTATCAACACATACCCCTACAGATGAAGAAATACTTGACTTTGTTGCAAAACGCGTCAAATTTTTTAGGACTATAAAAAGATGAAACTCTGCCTCTGACAGAGAAGACACGGCAAGTCAAGACGGCACAGGGGACTCCACCTTCCTCTGAAACAGGGTGATATAGCCAGTGTCGGGACTTTGTTTATGAACACATTAAACTGAGGACAGGTTTCTCCCCATTTGAGCTGACCCACGGCCATCAGTTTCCGGGTCCTGGAGCATTAGCAGTAGGGAAAGAAGTAGAAGAGATGGATAGCAAACCATACTACCAGCAACTTAAGGGCTTGGTATGAGATTTCTCCACCCAGGTTGCTGACGCCAAAGGGGGACCGGAGAAGCACGAGGCTAACACCGCAGAATTCATCTGGCTGAAGGTCATCCGTCCGAAGTGGCTCAACCCAAGGTTCACCGGCCCGCACAGAGTGACTCAGAGGACATCACATGCAGTTCGCCTCGAAGGAAAGGGGGAAACGTGGTATCATTGGAGCCAGTGCGCCGTTGGAAAACCTCCAGCAAGGACGTTAGACGACATCAGAACTGACATCGCTGCAGCAGGAGACGAGAGAACGACACATCTGACGACGACAGCCCAGCAGAAGCAACGACCCACACAACAGATGACAAGGACAAAGACACAGAGGTAACAACAGGCGATCTTGGAAAGGAGATTACGGCCGGCGAGGAGGCGGACACGAGTCTACGGGACCCCCGACCCACACAGACTCCATATAGGAACCGACTTTTTTACTCCCACCTTTAGGGGCACTTTCCAATAAGTAGCAGCATTTGTATGCCCACCTATAGGGCCTCTTTCTAATAAGAGTGTAGGTTATATATGACGAGAGGTTAGGCCTATAGTTAAAGGCAGTGAAAGTCTCCCCAATCACAGACCTTATATTTAACAGGTTCTGGGAGCACAGTATTTACCATTACAGGGTACTATTTTACACCCCTGTTTTAAAGAATCTCCTTAGGAGATTTTAGCATTGTGTTCAGAGGAACCTAATTACAATAACACGGACCACTGATTAAAGGTACTGTTATGCACATGTTTTTGAGTGGCAAGTGACAATAAAGAGGAGATATGGGTGAATTGAAGTGATGTCTTAGTAGTGTGCAGGGAAGATAAAAGAAGCAAACAGGATGTTGTGCCAGATAATAGCATGTTGAGTGTTATTAAAAGGTATACATAGGAAGAGGCACAGGAATAGTTTGACATATTGCTTAGTTCAACAGTTGCATCTGGTTTGTTTAATCTGTACTGTGATGGGAACTTCTGAAGCAAAGTCTGTTGCAACACAACACAATAATGACAGACTGTGGATTACACTTCCTTATTGTTTGTTGGTGTACTCTGCTAGTGGGAATTGTGGTTTACTTGGGACACTGTTTGTATCTTAAACACCATTCTTAGTTATATGGCCCATTAGCGAATAGCCTTACTATTTGATTGGGTGTTAATTCCTTGTGTCCTAGTAAATCTCCTATTATTAATAACAGAAATAATGTGTGTTCACCCTTGCCTTTATTTTGTTTTGACTGATTCCATTGACCACCCAGACTCCATTCCCCCCCAGAGGAGTCCGTAACTAGGGTAAAACGGGCCAAACATGAGGTAGTTGTTACCAAAATGTCTCCTAAACAAACCTTCACTTTCCAAGCAGGTAGTGATGGAATAATGTAGACAGGATCAACTATGTACATTACAATGTGCTCCGTTTAGCTAATCTCACTAGGGACGCTGTAGAAGGACTCGCTGAACAGCTGGGGCCGACTTCCCTTATGGCAGTTCAGAATAGAATGGCCCTTGACATGCTGTTAGCTGAGAAAGGAGGTGTGTGTTCAATGTTTGGTGATATGTGTTGTACTTCATTCCAAACAATACGGCTCCGGACGGTTCCGTCACAAAGGCTTTAGAAGGCCTTCGCACACTATCCATAACTATGCATGAACAATCAGGGGTGCACAACCCCTTGGAGGAATGGTTTACAAACATGTTTGGTCAATGGAAAGGTTTAATAATGTTTTTTTTATTTTATAGCTATTTTATTGCCATTTTAGTAACATGTGGTTGTTGTTGTGTGTGCCTTGTATCCGCTCATTGGGGGACAGACGCAGTGGAAAAGAATGACAGTGGTTATGTTTCGAATGCTTTGTGTGAATTGATCTCTTGAGGTGAGATCAAAAGGGGATTAAAGGAATCTGCATAATCTGTTAAATATAATTATAACTTTGGCCCCACATATCATCTGTGTAAAATGTATGCTGTGCTCAATTGTGTGTGCGTGACTTAGGAATGTAGTGGATTCAGTTGTTTATGACCGGATAGGAGGGAGGGGGTTTTGTTGCAGGAGAAAGGTAATAAAACTGACACCATTGAGTCTATGCAGAGATTGTACTGAGGGAAAGATTGGGATATTGGTACCTCAAACCCCCGTTCAACCCATGGTTGTTTATGGTGGGGCTGCCATAAAAGATGACCAGAGACTGACCGGCGCCCAGGAGTGAGTCCGAACACCTAGGGAGGAGCAACCGACACAACTCCTCCCAAGAACTCCTCTGCATTTGTGTGCATAAATATTGTGAATTTTGTACCAACGGGGCCTCTGTTCGGTCTGACTGTCTGATACGTACAGCGCACGGTGGAAGAGCGGAGGCCCGGAGTACTTCGTTAAATTAGTACTTCATTATGTTGTACTGTTGCTTTCTACCATTAAATCAGCTTATTGTTAATCTCATATCTCTGTGTCTGAGCCCTTCCTTTCATAGCAGACCACTCATCAAACGAACAGCGCGGAGCGGGTTTGAACCTTCAGCCACTCAGAAGGGTGGTGCTCCAAAATCCAACAATTTGGTGACCGACCGACGTGATGAGTAGGGTCTCATAGAAGGAACACTGGCAGCCAGCGGACGAACGGTCCAGGGAAGACACCTCGAATACCTCTGACAACTAAACCAGGGCCCTACAACTGAAAGGTGAGCAGATACCTGTTATTATCAAAATCTGTGATTGGCTATACTACAACATTTTAGAGTTGTCAGCGGCATTTTTCAGTGTTTTAGTCTTACGGTAGAAGGAACAGTACTACAGAATAACACTTTCCAGTCTCAAAGAGGAGCTGCAGTTGTGTTATATGTGGGGTATTTCAAGAGGAGAAACGCAACTTTCAAAATCAATTTGAAATGACCGGATCTCGCAAACTCTTGCTGTGGGGTTAATCTAGAAGACTAAACGTGACGATAAAGAGATTCTGTAGACTGGGTTTCGACTCCTTGCCAAAAGCCACATCCTCGGAAGAGGGTGTCGAAGCGCTTTTGGAAGTCTCTCCATCTGTTGAAATATACATCGCACTATAAAAGTCAACTAGACTGTACGGGGAATATTATTAATTGTGTAACGAGATTGCAGTGGTTTTAAAATTTGTAAAGAATCCCAGCTGCAATCGTCGTCCGAGATTTCAGTGGTTATAAAAAAAATTTGTAAAGGAAGTCCAGCTGAAATACTCTGAGAAATAAGGTGACACACACAGCAATCTTAGAAGATTCTGGTTTTGGGGTTCATCGACTAACGTACACAGGCAATCCTTAGACGGATCTGGGGTTACGTTAGATATATTTATTTTGAGTGTGATTAACTGTGGTTGTATATTATAATATTTTCAACATCAATTTGAAAGGACCGTCCCTGAGAGTATTGTAGAATCTTATTTGTATCTGATAGCATATACGTGACGAGTAAAAGTTATTGTAGACTGGGTTTCGACTCCAGGCCTGGGGCCGCACCCTCGTAAGAGGCCGAGAAGCGCTCTTGAGAGTCGCCGTAACTGGTTTAAATACACCTCGCACCGAAATTATCAGACTGTATACCGGTGGGAATAAAACTACAATAATTAGTAAATTATAGTATGCAGAAATATCTGGTATTTTTATAAGAAACTAAAACCTTTAGGAGAAGCAGATACGAACGAAGTCAAAATGGAAGGAGAATAGAAATGGAAGGAGAATTTGAATGTGAAGAGAGAGAATAGAAAGGGAAGAGACGGAAAGATTGGAGAGAGAGAGAATAGAAAGGGAACAGTGGGGACAAGCAGAGAGATTGATACTTAGCGGACTTAAGCCCGGAGATCATAAAAAGGCGAGCAGGGATCTCCGTTTCTTACACGATCAGATGATCGCAGAGAATAGAGTAGAGGGTGACGAGGCAATAAGTCTCCTAGCCACAGCACTCAATACATATGAGCGAGAGTTGGTTCAGAAATTAGAAACTCTCAACAAGCAGAAGGCAGGTTTTATCAGGGCTTCTATTAACAAAGAAAAGGAGCTAGTTGACAAGCTAAGGAGAATAGGCCATAACGCAGCCTTAGTTATGAATGGAGTGGCAGTAGCCTGCCCTCTGAGCAAAACTCCCGCCAAAAATCTGCCCGCCATAGCAGCCCCACCCAGTCCTGCACCAGCCCCTCCCACAGAAGTGATAGAGCCAGTCAGGAAGGAGAAGCCATATGGTGGGCCCCTCCCAGACATCCCAGAGGGCGGTCCCCTCCTCTATCCAGATTTATACAACCCCTTAAAGACCCGACCCCCTCCCTATACGCTTCCCTCCACCTCTAACCCCCCCCCCGTTCCCCTCATGACATTAAAAGAACACCTGTATCAACACATACCCCTACAGATGAAGAAATACTTGACTTTGTTGCAAAACGCGTCAAATTTTTTAGGACTATGAGAAGATGAAACCTCTGCCTCTGACAGAGAAGACACGGCAAGTCAAGACGGCACAGGGGACTCCACCTTCCTCTGAAACAGGTTGATATAGCCAGTGTCGGACTTTGTTTATGAACACATTAACTGAGGGACAGGTTTCTCCCCATTTGAGCTGACCCACGGCCATCAGTTTCCGGGTCCTGGAGCATTAGCAGTAGGGAAAGAAGTAGAAGAGATGGATAGCAAACCATACTACCAGCAACTTAAGGGCTTGGTATGAGATTTCTCCACCCAGGTTGCTGACGCCAAAGGGGGACCGGAGAAGCACGAGGCTAACACCGCAGAATTCATCTGGCTGAAGGTCATCCGTCCGAAGTGGCTCAACCCAAGGTTCACCGGCCCGCACAGAGTGACTCAGAGGACATCACATGCAGTTCGCCTCGAAGGAAAGGGGGAAACGTGGTATCATTGGAGCCAGTGCGCCGTTGGAAAACCTCCAGCAAGGACGTTAGACGACATCAGAACTGACATCGCTGCAGCAGGACGAGAGAACGACACATCTGACGACGACAGCCCAGCAGAAGCAACGACCCACACAACAGATGACAAGGACAAAGACACAGAGGTAACAACAGGCGATCTTGGAAAGGAGATTACGGCCGGCGAGGAGGCGGACACGAGTCTACGGGACCCCGACCCCTGAAACACACGACTCCATATAGGAACCGACTTTTTTACTCCCACCTTTAGGGGCACTTTCCAATAAGTAGCAGCATTTGTATGCCCACCTATAGGGCCTCTTTCTAATAAGAGAGTAGGTTATATATAACGAGAGGTTAGCCTATAGTTAAAGGCAGTGAAAGTCTCCCCAATCACCAGACCTTATATTTAACAGGTTCTGGGAGCACAGTATTTACCATTACAGGGTACTATTTTACACCCCTGTTTTAAAGAATCTCCTTAGGAGATTTTAGCATTGTGTTCAGAGGAACCTAATTACAATAACACGGACACTGATTAAAGGTACTGTTATGCACATGTTTTTGAGTGGCAAGTGACAATAAAGAGGAGATATGGGTGAATTGAAGTGGTGTCTTAGTAGTGTGCAGGGAAGATAAAAGAAGCAAAGGATGTTGTGCCAGATAATAGCATGTTGAGTGTTATTAAAAGGTATACATAGGAAGAGGCACAGGAATAGTTTGACATATTGCTTAGTTCAACAGTTGCATCTGGTTTGTTTAATCTGTACTGTGATGGGAACTTCTGAAGCAAAGTCTGTTGCAACACAACACAATAATGACAGACTGTGGATTACACTTCCTTATTGTTTGTTGGTGTACTCTGCTAGTGGGAATCGTGGTTTACTTGGGACACTGTTTGTATCTTAAACACCATTCTTAGTTATATGGCCCATTAGCGAATAGCCTTAATTTGATTGGGTGTTAATTCCTTGTGTCCTAGTAAATCTCCTATTATTAATAACAGAAATAATGTGTGTTCACCCTTGCCTTTATTTTGTTTTACTGATTCCATTGACCACCCAGACTCCATTCCCCCGCCAGAGGAGTCCGTAACTAGGGTAAAACGGGCCAAACATGAGGTAGTTGTTACCAAAATGTCTCCTAAACAAACCTTCACTTTCCAAGCAGGTAGTGATGGAATAATGTAGACAGGATCAACTATGTACATTACAATGTGCTCCGTTTAGCTAATCTCACTAGGGACGCTGTAGAAGGACTCGCTGAACAGCTGGGGCCGACTTCCCTTATGGCAGTTCAGAATAGAATGGCCCTTGACATGCTGTTAGCTGAGAAAGGAGGTGTGTGTTCAATGTTTGGTGATATGTGTTGTACTTTCATTCCAAACAATACGGCTCCGGACGGTTCCGTCACAAAGGCTTTAGAAGGCCTTCGCACACTATCCATAACTATGCATGAACAATCAGGGGTGCACAACCCCTTGGAGGAATGGTTTACAAACATGTTTGGTCAATGGAAAGGTTTAATAATGTTTTTTTTATTTCTATAGCTACTTTTATTGCCATTTTAGTAACATGTGGTTGTTGTTGTGTGCCTTGTATCCGCTCATTGTGTGTTAGATTCATCAGTTCCACCATTGAAGGAAAAGCTGTCCCTCCGTACCAAATGCCCTTGTTGGCTTATGCATCGGAAGGAGAGGACAGTACATGGCTCAGCAGACAAGGATGCAGTTTTAACAAGCTTTGGTCTCCCTCCACTGTCATAAGAGGTTGTTCTGGTGGGCAGTCCCCAAAGGTTTAAGGTACTCTAAATCCCAGCTTCTGATGGATTTATATAATGTTGGGGGACAGACGCGTAGAAAAGAATGACAGTGGTTATTTCGAATGCTTTGTGTGAATTGATCTCTTGAGGTGAGATCAAAAGGGGGATTAAAGGAACCTGCATAACCTGTTAAATATAATTATAACTTTGGCCCACATATCATCTGTGTAAAATGTATGCTTATGAAACTAGACCAAATGTTCTTATTTTCCTTTGTTTGCTGTGCTCAATTGTGTGTGCGTGACTTAGGAATGTAGTGGATTCAGTTGTTTATGACCGGATAGGAGGGAGGGGGGTTTTGTTGCAGGAGAAAGGTAATAAAACTGACACCATTGAGTCTATGCAGAGATTGTACTGAGGGAAAGATTGGGATATTGGTACCTCAAACCCCCGTTCAACCCATGGTTGTTTATGGTGGGGCTGCCATAAATTGTTTATGGTGGGCTGCCATAAAAGATGACCAGAGACTGACCGGCGCCCAGGAGTGAGTCCGAACACCTAGGGAGGAGCAACCGACACAACTCCCCAAGAACTCCTCTGCATTTGTGTGCATAAATATTGTGAATTTTGTACCAACGGGGCCTCTGTTCGGTCTGACTGTCTGATACGTACAGCGCACGGTGGAAGAGCGGAGGCCCGGAGTACTTCGTTATATTAGTACTTCGTTATGTTGTACTGTTGCTTTCTACCATTAAATCAGCTTATTGTTAATCTCATATCTCTGTGTCTGAGCCCTTCCTTTCATAGCAGACCACTCATCAAACGAACAGCGCGGAGCGGGTTTGAACCTTCAGCCACTCAGAAGGGTGGTGCTCCAAAATCCAACAGTAATCAGTTCAGTGGGTTTGTGGTGTGTATCGCAATGATGCTCGAAATGTCCCTTATAGGCCTACGTCTGATTCCGGTGACTTTATTTTGAAATTCAGTTCCTGAGGAACGGCTAAAAAGCCCGAGATTATAGAATTAAACGAATAAATAAAAACAAGGATAATTGTGTGTTATTGTTGAGTAAATAACGGTGTGTTATTTAAAAAAGAATAACAAATTAGAAGGAAAAAAAGATTTAAAAAATACAGATTTCATTATTCTGAAGCTCTGAGCCCTATTTCTTTCCTCAGACGGCAAAAAAGTCCGACATTACACGATTTAAAATAAAAAACAATAATCGTGGCTTGATATTGAGTAAGAACATGTTTTTATGAACCACAAAGCTTCCGGTCTTCCAAGACCCGACCGGACAAAAACAAGTGGTGCAAGCAAGAAACGTGGCGTATAATATGCACGCAAAACTCGGCCTCAGATCTCAATGGGAATGGTTAGCGTATCATATGCACGCAAAATCGGACGTCTGCGTATCTATTGCACGCATTTCCAATGTGTAAAGTTGTGTCATTTGTACGCAGACTGAAGAGAGTGGGTTGGGTGTGCAGTCAGCCACTGAGAGATGACAGGAGAAACACACAGGTCTACATGCAAATGCATCTTTCTGAGAGATGATGTTCAGAGACACTTCTAATTGTGGGCCTTCTCAATGTACTGCTATCTAGTCAAGCTGGTTGGCAAACACTGGAAAAGATCTTTATATATCCATTTACCATGCAGTTCATTTACTCTAACTGCCTGCCTCTCAGTGAGCAATCAAGCACTTCTTACAGTTTCTACGTTAGGGAAGACCTTTGTAACAATTTACAACTATATACTTTTGAAAACATTTTGGGTGCAAAAAAAGATGCTCTAAAGAAAGCTTTATTAAACTGCATATATGTCGCAGCAGTTTGTACACAACAAGTTCAGCCCGAGGAGATCATTTCACCATTTTACAAATACAAGAAACATTTCTGCCAGTAAAAGAAAGTTTACACTCATGGTATGTCCCCCGAGACCAGAGACATTACAACAGGACTGGAACTTCTCTCCTCCTACAGAGAACACAGAGACACTGAGGAGTCATCGGACCGGAACCAAAACCCAGCATACAGAGGTTCAGTGAATGTGGTTCTGAAGGTGTGGAGGTGGGTCAGTGTGTCAGAGGAGACTCTGTAGAAGGAGAGAGAGCCAGCAGGATGATCCATATACACTGCTACTCTACCAGAGGAGGAGGAGGAGGAGGAGGAGGAGGAGGAGGAGGAGGAGGAGGAGGAGGAGGAGGAGGAGGAGGAGGAGGGAGGAGGTAGGACTGTTGCCATCTTGTTGTGCCTGACATAGTAACCCTGATCAGAGCAGCTCAGACTCCAGGACTGATCATTCCATCCAAACACACAGTCCTCACTGTCTCCTCTCCTCCTGATTCCTCTGTAAGTCATTGATATAGAAACCACTCCTCTCCACTCGACCTCCCAGTAACAGCGACCAGTCAGAGCTTCTCTACATATCAGCTGTTTCCAGTAGTCAAACCTCTCTGAATGATCAGGATATGGCTCCTCCTCCACACGTGTCACCTCCCTGTTGCTGTCAGACAGTTTGAGTTTTCTGTGTGCTGTGTTTGGGTCCAGTGTGAGTTCACAGGAATCTGATGAAAGAAAAAAACACAGCATCTGTTTATCATAAAACACATGAGAAGGCTTTTTTCTTTGTTTTTGTACAGGTGCTGTTATTATATTTATTTCTATAAATGTGATAATATATAATCTTGTCAGTAATGTGATAATGAATACATATCTCAACTGACTGTTTTGTCATCATAAGTCAACCTAAATCCACACTTACATTTCCTCACATCAGGTTTTAACCTGTTCTCTCCACAATGGTCAGCCCTGGAGGAAGAAACAGTCTGAATGATCAAGGACATTTCACACATCAGTTAAAGGACTGTCAACATTTCAAATGTCATATTAAGGCATAATTTTAGTTCTCAGAGAATACAATAAGCTAGAAGGTGTTTCTCTTAGCAGAAAAGGATGTTTGATGTTATTATTGAAACGTCTACATTTATTTGAAGATGGGTTGAATCGGAGCAAGGAGGTCGAAAGGGCCATTGGCCCCCATTGTTACGTTCTAATTGAGGGTTCTAGCGAGACGGTCTCTAGTTTGAATCTGAATTATTGTATATCATAGGTTTATGAACAGGTGTTCTCATGTGTTACACATTTTAACACAATTTAGCAAAAGTTGTTGAGATTTGTCCCTAAACTACACAGGTTTAAACCTTCTGGTGATGCAACCCTCTCTCTTCAGTCTGCGTACAAATGACACAACTTTACACATTGGAAATGCGTGCAATAGATACGCAGAAGTCCGATTTTGCGTGCATATGATACGCTTACCATTCCCATTGAGATCTGAGGCAGAGTTTTGCGTGCATATATACGCCACGTTTTTTGCTGCACCACTTGTTTTGTCCGGTCGGGTCTTGGTAGACCGGAAGCTGTGTGGTCATAAAAACATGTTCTTACTCAATACCAAGTCACGATTATTGTTTTTTATTTTAAATCGTATAATGTCAGACTTTTTTTGCCGTCTGAGGAAAAGAAATAGGGCTCAGAGCTTCAGAATAATGAAATCTGTATTTTTTAAAATCTTTTTTCCTTCTAATTTGTTATTCTTTTCTAAATAACACACCGTTATTTACTCAACAATAACACACAATTATCCTTGTTTTTATTTATTCGTTTAATTCTATAATCTTGGGCTTTTTATCCGTTCCTCAGGAACTGAATTTCAAAATAAAGTCACGGAAACAGACGTATGCCTATAAGGGACATTTCGAGAATCATCAAGATCCTTAGCACGTTGGGATATGGTGTTAATGCGATATGATATCCGAAAAACATTTCAGAGTTAAGGATGGCCGAAGACACTACACTACCCATAATCCTCAGCTATCGTTTGGGACTACAGTCCCGTTGCTTGACAAACCCCGTGATTCATCTTCAAGCTCTGGGATTGGATGTTGGAGTGGCAGTGCGCCAAGGTTACGCCGAGCGTCAAACAGCTCTTTGAAATCGAACTAAACCACGGCAGATTATCCAAAACTGGACTCGAACGCCCCCCAGAACTACACATGCTGGCTATTGTGTTTCGCACATGTGTTCGCAACATGTTCTATAGCGGTCTCTACTGGGAATTGTAGTTTTAAAAGACGTTTTCGTTTTCCCAAAATCAGAAGTTGACAGACTGTTGACAGTAAACTGTGTACAGCCCTGGAGGTTTAGGCGATAGGAAACACATTGGTGTGTACAAATGTAAAACATGTAATTAATAAATGGGTGAAAATCGCTTGTGTCCATAATGGGCAGCATTAATATATACCCACATGACAGCTCATTGTTACTTTGTAATTCTTATCCACTACAATTCACAGGTTAACCTGGTATTTTTACTCCACTACATTTATTTTAGTTACTTTGCAGATTCTGATTAATGATGTGAAATATAAACAACCCTTAAAGCAGACTTTAGTTACACCTGAACTGTGTTGAAGTTATGCAATGAATGACAAACTTGGGTCACAGCTTCCTCAACAGTGCATTACAAGACATCTATCAATATGTGTGTATACCTCCACCATTAAACTGTCAAATTCCGCACATTTCTTATACTATCTACATACATAAGAGTATAATTAATGTGTATAATATCAGTTAAAATAAGTGCTTCAACATAGGCAGGAAAGCAATATATTAGACGTTAAGTACTTTGTCAGGCTTAATATTTATGTGTACATATCCCAAAAGCTTTTTTCTTATTTAAAAGAAGACCTTAACCTAAAGTATTCTTTAATGTTTAAATAAAGGTTAATTAGTTTGTCTGTTTTGCACATCCTCCTATTAATATCTTTGTACATCCGGCACTAAACTGTTTTATTGTAGAGATCACTTACAGTATCTTCTTGATTTTTTATATTCTATATTTCTATCATTGACCTTCTACTTTCCCCCTATAGTATGAAAGTATGTACTCTTAATATTTTTTTCATCAAATAACATTATTCAACAAAAATAACATTATTCAACAAAAATAACATTATTCAACAAAAATAATTCAATAACGTGCTTTAACCACTAGGCAGTGCACAGAAGGCACACACAGCATACTAATAATAACTTTGTATTATTAGTGTAGGACACTTATGTATGTATAACATCTGAAGATGTGTAGTTTTATTCATGTTTTCACATAATTGTACAGGATATTGCGATACTATTTCTCATGTTTTACTTCTACACATTAATATCTGATTTGTAAAACATCACAGACAGAAAGGTATATCTGTCATTTAATGGTAAGCTATGGAAATTGTGATTCCATAGATGTGTCTCCCATCACCCAAAACCCCTGACTATTCTCTCAACTCAGTATTTACATTCTTATATTCAAAGAAAATCAGTAATATCTTTAAAAACTACAAGTCCTTTTCTATCAGCTGTGCACCGTTATGGTGTAAATTTAACCTATCTACCAATTGGATCAAATATAAATGTCAGCCGAATTAGTGTTGATACTGCAAGGAGACGTATTGTCTGAAGAGAAATTGAAGATGTTGTTTAATTGCTGATATATTTATGATCCACGTCACATATTCAGTTTCGGCGGCATTTATTCCAGTTTGTCTAGAAGTCTTCTAATCAGGGCTCTATAAATACAGAACTACGGCAGATGTGTAATATTTAATGCAGCCGAACCGTGTATTACAATGCTACGGAGCCCCCAAGGGGACATGGAGAAGAAAAATATATATTTGAACAAAAAAAAAAAAAAATGTTTTGCGAGATCTCGCAATACTTTTGCGAGATCTCGCAAAACCTTTGCGAGATCTCGCAAAACCCCTTTGCGAGATCTCGCAATACTTTTGCGAGATCTCGCAAAACCCCGTTGCAGTTTGTAGACGGTCCCTAAGCACTCCTCTCCCTCCTCCAGCTGCAGATAGTGACCAATTCTTTAAGTTTAGCTATGCGTGCGTATCGAACTGTTCTGATAAAAATGACTCTGTAGCTCGTTGTCTACCTTGCTATGATTGTAAAGTCATGTTGTTTGTATTTTTACAACATTATGTTCATGAGTTATTGATCCGCGAAATTCGAATCTGTCAATAACTCAGCTCAGAGTATGCTTTGCGACGTGCATGTCCCCTCGCTCTGAGTGTTCTCTTGAGGTGTCTTTCACTTATGTGAAACCCGTGCCTATTGCCAAGCACAGATGTTATATCTTTATATTTAAGGCCAAGCTCAAAGTAAAATCGATGAACCGCTCCATTGTTGTGGTCTCTGTGTTGCCGAACTGACCAGGAAGGACATAGAGCTAAATGAAAAGTTTTGCGAGATCTCGCAAAAGTATTGCGAGATCTCGCAAAAGTATTGCGAGATCTCGCAAAGGTTTTGCGAGATCTCGCAAAGGTTTTGCGAGATCTCGCAAAAGTATTGCGAGATCTCGCAAAAGTATTGCGAGATCTCGCAAAGGTTTTGCGATATCTCGCAAAACATTTTTTTTTTTTTTTTTGTTCAATATTTTTTTTTTTTTCTTCTCCATGTCCCCTTGGGGGCTCCGTACAATGCCGTTATGTGATGACTTCCAAAGAGAAAAGCAAGCACACTCGGAATAAAGTATTATTTTCTTTTTTAAATGTTTTTCGGATTTCATATCGCATAAACACCATTTCCCAGCGTGCATTGCGGCTAAACAATCCAATCACCGAGCTTCTAGCTGAGGATCTTGGGTAATCAGTTCAGTGGGTTTGTGGTGTGTATCGCAATGATGCTCGAAATGTCCCTTATAGGCCTACGTCTGATTCCGGTGACTTTATTTTGAAATTCAGTTCCTGAGGAACGGCTAAAAAGCCCGAGATTATAGAATTAAACGAATAAATAAAAACAAGGATTGTGTGTTATTGTTGAGTAAATAACAGTGTGTTATTTAGAAAAGAAAAACAAATTAGAAGGAAAAAAAGATTAAAAAAAATACAGATTTCATTATTCTGAAGCTCTGAGCCCTATTTCTTTTCCTCACAGACGGACAAAACGTGGCGTATTATATGCACGCAAAACTCGGCCTCAGATCTCAATGGAATGGTTAGCGTATCATATGCATGCAAAATCGGACTTTTGCGTATCTATTGCACGCATTTCCAATGTGTAAAGTTGTGTCATTTGTACGCAGACTGAAGAGAGTGGGTTGGGTGATGCTAGAATGAAGGTCAAAGGATCACTATACGGATGAATCTTCTGGAAGCCATTAATGTCTGAGCTTAAATTAAAATAATTAAATAGCTTAAAATATCAACATATTTAGTAACTGTTGAGGTTTAACAGTCAGGAACTACATAGAGATAAACATCCCTACACTCTCATTGCGTTTATTGTTTAAATGAGAATTAAGTTTTTGATGTTTCTAATATATTTTTTCATTCACTTTTTTTTAAGGGATCAGTCTGTTTCCTTACTCAGGCTCTGTAGCTTCTCTGGACAGAATTAAGAGAAACAAGAAGTTCTTCATGCTGTCTGTCGGATCATACCTGAGAGTGTGCAGTGTCCAGTCTGGATCCTTCTGTAGAACAGACAGCATCTTCACTCCTGAGTCTCCTGGATGATTGTAGCTCAGGTCCAGCTCTCTCAGATGGGAGGGGTTGGAGAGCAGAGCTGAGGCCATAGAAACACAGCCCTCCTTTGTGACCAGACAGCCTGACAGACTGAACACACACACACACACACACACACACACACACACCACACACACACACACACACACACACACACACACACACACACACACACACACACACACACACACACACACACACACACACACACACACACCACACACACACACACACACACACCACACAATGTTGACTTTACTCAGTCACCTTTTACTGATGGCCTAAATTGGAGATACCAATCCAGTCCAACACACCCTATTTCAATATGCTTTTCAGAGTGATATGGGATAAATCGTGTGAAATAAAAAACAAGAAATTTAGTCCCATTGGGGCTGCATCATTTAAATGAATAGTTAAGAACAGCATTAATAATTACTGTCTAAAAAATGAATAATCTTCTCATCTAACCTGAAAGTTTTGAGTGGTGAAAACACAAAAACCCTTGAATATTGGTGCTCCTTAGTCCAAAGAGTCTCTTTAATAAGTCATTTTAATAATTAAATATATTAAGCCAATGAGATCGTAAGGGGCAAACTTAAAATAAACTGCAGAATACTGACCTGAGAGTCTCCAGGTCACAGTGTGGACTCTTCAGTCCAGCACACAGGTTCTTCACTCCTGAATCCTGCAGGTCGTTGTTACTCAGGTCCAGCTCTCTCAGACTAGAGGACTGGGAGCTGAGGACTGAGGACAGAGCTGCACAGCTTCTCTCTGACAGCTTACAGCCACTCAGCCTGAAAGAGGATTTTAAATAAATAAAACAAAACAAGTATTATTTCTCATCTATGACATATAAACAGGTTGGATAATGTTCGTATTCCTTTTATTCATCCACTCACACAGCTTTGTTGGAGGCTTTGACCACTGGCAGCAGCCTCAGAAGAGCCTCCTCTGAAGCAGAGTATTTCTTCAGGTCAAACACGTCCAGATCTTCTTCTGATGACAGTAAGATGAAGACCAGAGCTGACCACTGAGCAGGAGACAGATTATCTGTGGAGAGACGTCCTGAACTCAAGGACTGTTGGATCTGCTCCACTAGAGAACGATCATTCAGTTCATTCAGACAGTGGAACAGGTTGATGCTTCTCTCTGGACACAGATCCTGACTGATCTTATCTTTGATGTACTGGACTGTTTGGTGATTGTTATCTGAGCTACTTCCTGTCTGTGTCAGTAGGCCTCGTAGGTGTTTCTGATTGGTCTGTAGTGAAAGACCCAGGAGGAAGCGGAGAAACAAGTCCAGGTGTCCGTTTGGACTCTGTAAGGCCTTGTCTACAGCACTCTGGTAGAGATGTGTTAGTTTAGGTTTGTCCATAAAGACTTTAAACAGCCAGGAGGTTGTTGGTTCTTCTGACAGCAGGTTGACTCCAGAGTTGATGAAGGTCAGATGGACATGAAGAGCAGCCAGAAACTCCTGAACGGTTAGATGGACGAAGCAGAACACCTTGTCCTGGTACAGTCCTCTCTCCTCTCTAAAGACCTGTGTGAACACTCCTGAGTACACTGAGGCTGCTCTGATATCGATGCCACACTCTGTCAGGTCGGACTCATAGAAGATCAGGTTGCCTTTCTGCAGCTGCTCAAAAGCCAGTTTTCCCAGAGACTCCATCATCTTCCTGCTCTCTGGACTCCAGTGTGGATCTGTCTCAGCTCCTCCATCATACTTGATGTTCTTCACTTTGGACTGAACCACCAGGAAGTGGATGTACATCTCAGTCAGGGTCTTGGGCAGCTCTCCTCCCTCTCTGGTTTTCAACACCTCCTCCAGAACTGAAGCAGAGATCCAGCAGAAGACTGGGATGTGGCACATGATGTGGAGGCTTCGTGAGGTCTTGATGTGGGAGATGATGGTGCCGGCCTGCTCCTGATCTCTGAATCTCTTCCTGAAGTACTCCTCCTTCTGTGGGTCAGTGAACCCTCGGACCTCTGTCACCATGTCCACACACTCAGGAGGGATCTGATTGGCTGCTGCAGGTCGTGTGGTTATCCAGAGGCGAGCAGAGGGAAGCAGCTTCCCCCTGATGAGGTTTGTCAGCAGCACATCCACTGAGGTGGACTCTGTGACATCAGTCAGGATCTCAGTGTTGTGGAAGTCCAGAGGAAGTCGACACTCATCCAGACCGTCAAAGATGAACACAACCGGGAACTGATCAAACCTGCAGATTCCTGCGTCTCTGGTTTCGGTGAAGAAGTGATGAACAAGTTCCACCAAGCTGTACTTGTTCTCTCTCACCACATTCAGCTCTCTGAAGGTGAATGGAAATATGAACTGGATGTCCTGGTTGGCTTTGCCTTCAGCCCAGTCCAGAGTGAACTTCTGTGTTAAGACTGTTTTCCCAATGCCAGCCACTCCCTTTGTCATCACTGCTCTGATTGGTTTACCGCGTCCAGGTGAGGCTTTAAACAGGTCTTCTTGTCTGATGGTTGTTTCTGGTCTGTGTGGTTTCCTGGATGCTGTTTCAATCTGTCTGACCTCATGTTCATCATTGACCTCTGCAGACTCCCCCTCTGTGATGTAGAGCTCTGTGTAGATCTGGTTCAGAAGGGTTGGGTTTCCTGCTTTAGCAATGCCCTCAAACACACACTGGAACCTCTCCTTCAGGGTGGATTTGAGTTTACGTTGGCAGACTGCAGCAGCAGTTCCTGAGTGGACAAACAAGAAATGTCATTAAAATAAGTAAGATGTCAGTCAGCGTCAACAAAATACATCAAATTTGGTAAAGGGATTAATTTGTGCTATTTTTAGCGCGTTAAGGTTACCCGATTAATGGTAAACATTAACGTTCACAAGTTTCATGTCATCATAGTTAACTGTTTAGCTCTTTTATTAATAATGTACACGTAACAAAAATATTTACAGCGAAACGTTTTGTTCTCCTTATTGTTGCTTCCCTCACTGATGTTTTAGTACCAGTACTAACCAATAAGCGGATGCACTGATTAAAGACAACGTTCCATGAAGTGAAACTCCTCCCATCTTTCCTCCATCTCCTCTCCATCCTGTTAAATGTGTTAAATCCTCTTACTGCTCTGCAGACGGTCAGCCAGCTCCTCCTGCTTCATGCTCCTTAGGAAGTGCAGTGAGATGTTCAGAAAGGCCTCTCTGCTGCTTCTCCTCTGCTCTTCATCCTCACCGTCCAACACCTCCTCATCCTCCCTCTGACTCTCTAAGCATTCTGGGTAATCTGAAGTTAGGACTGTCTGGATCTTCTTCAGCTCGTTCTTCACAAAAGTGACGATGTGGTCCTCCAGCAGCTGGAACAGAATAAAATGTAGCGTGAATCAGACATGGAGACGGCTCTGACCCCTCAGAGTAACGGCTAACTTCCTCTAAATAGGAGATAAATGCCGAATACGTTGTAATGCGAGAAAGGAACTTTGACCAGTCGGTATCCAGCACCGAGGTGTGACTTGATGCTTCACTGTTCGTAACAAATTAATACAATTTAATGATAGAAAATGCGTTAATATGATTGTAAAATAGGGAGAACAAATTATTTTTAACGGTTAGATATTGCAATTCTGATTCCATAGATGTGTCTCCACCTAAAACCCCTGACTATTCTCTCAACTCAGTATTTACATTCTTTGATCAAAAGAAAATCAATAATATCTTAAAAAACTATAACTCCCATTACATCAGCTTTGTACAGTTTTGCAAAACGACACCATATTTGTAGTTTATTTTTGGTATGCAAAGAGGTGTGGTGATAAGGGTTTTAAAAGCCTATCTACCGATTTGATCAACTATAAAAGTCAGCCGAATTAGTGTTGATACTGCAAGGAGACGTATTGTGTGAAGAGAAATTGAAGATGTTTAATTGCTGATATATTTATGATCCATGTCACGTATTCAGTTTCGGTGGCAGTTCTTTCAGTTTGTCCAGCTCTCACGGGTTGGTGCGGTATGGATGAAACAGGTATTTACTCAAGATATTGTTCCTTGTGTCTTTAACTGGAGGGAGGCACACACTCACCATAAATATGGAGTCCAGGTCAGTTTGAAGCTGCTGGGCAGACTGACCACCAGGACCCTCTGATCTCTGCTGATGAACTCTGTGGAGCAAAGAGGAGGATTTTAAAACAAACACAGAAACTAAGAGTTACATGTGCTGTGTTTGAAGATCCTCGTTCAAACTGGACATACAGCTTAAAAAAAGATGTCCATGGTCATTTAATTTTTCTAAGTAAAATACCGTTTCAGAATAATGTAGAGTGCAGTGGACTGGTCTCAGATGGTGGATCCTTATAGAAACACAATCACTGATAAAAGTGTAATATATGATTAAACTGGATTGTCTGTTAGCGGTGGGAATCACCAGGCTCCCCACGATACGATACTATCGTGATACTTAAGCCATGATACGATAGTATTGCGTTTCAATGATATGCTAAATATTGCGATACAATCAGTGGCATTTTTAGAGAATGATTAAACTTGATTTTCTTCACAGACAGCAGTTATTAGGCCTTGGGGTTTGGGCGCCCTATTGTATGAAGATTTGCTGGCGACTGTTTCCTGAGGCTCTCTTCATCAGCTGGGTTAAGAGATGACCCTTTCTTACTTCTTAATATGCATAAAGAAAGGTTGTAAACATTCTCTCCTTCAGATACTGATAGGACTCAATATATGCCATGAGTCAGAGAGTAAACATCTGACTAATAAATAATAATAATAATAATTAAAACTGCGGTCACAGATGTGCACACAGTTGTGGGCGGGCCTTCGCATCCGTGCGCCTGTCGGGGAGGGTCGCCGGTCGTCCCGGCGTCAAGCAGACGCGCGGGAGTCCTCCGAAATGAGCCGTTTGTAATTGCTCAAATGGTCGGTCCTCCGGCAGTGACCCGGAAATGGATGTGGGCGCGCCGCCTCGAAGGAAAACAAATTTCTCTAAAGGCTCGTCGAGGATCGATTATCGCGGAGGCTGTCTGGAGGAGCAGTAACCGTGGCGTTATGGTGCAGTGGGTTGTGCGTTGATGTTCGGATCAGGGGGTCACAGGTTCAAACACCACTGCAGTCAGCATGTCGTTGTGTCCCTGAGACACTTCACCCCAAATTGCTCCCGTGGGATTGCCCACAGTATTGAGTATGTAAGTCGCTTTGGATAAAAGCGTCTAACAAGTGACATGTAATGTGATGGAATGTAATGTAACCGAGGATACACTGATTTAGAGGAGAGAGGAGAGAGGAGGCTCTCTGGAGGAGCTTAACCGAGGATACACTGATGTATCCTCCATAGTCGATTTCAGGCCACAGAGACCGGGTGTAAATGAAATTAAACTTTATTTACAACAGGCTATAGTTGCGAGATAGTAGGATGTAAACAGGTATAAGTCTAACTGTAATTATAATACATTAAACTATAAAGATAAGCATTAACAGTTCATAGACACATATCAACAGTAGAAAATATAATATTTTCACTGAAAAGAGTAAAGGTTAATGGAAAAAGGTGCAGTACACAATTAGTAGCAACAACATTAATCAGTGTACCAAAATCTAATATTGTCATCTCACTCCAAGCTGAACTCTAAAGATGGCAGCCCTGGACTATATGTATGTGTGGTCTATAACAGAGAAATACAGAATTACAAGTATAATGAGAATCAGTGACTTAAATATATTATACAGCAAACAATAAGCATAACTTTCTCTGCAATGGAACATATTCTCCAAGGCTAATTAACTGTTCAACAGGCAGGTTGTAATATAACCATTACAAATATAAACATGTAATACACTGCACAGATAGCTCCTTAACGTACAATGTAACAGGTTAATATGTCATCTAAACATTAGATTGGCAACATTGTCAAACAAAGCTGGACTTATCCGCACGCAGCTAATGTCAAGGAAGCACAGCTCTGCAAACTGTTCCCGTTGTGATAAGTTATTTAAGAGGATCAAATGTACATCAGAATTTCTGCCCTTTACCGTTTGTTTACTCACTGAACGCATCTCCTCTGGCTATGTATTTTGTTAATACAACTGCTTTAATTGTGAGCCCACATTTACAGTGAGAACAGCTGCTGAGGTCAGTGCAGAAAGCAGAACAGTGTGTAGAATATATATCACTCAATAATATAAGTAACAGGCCTACATTACACACTTTATTTGTATGCTTTAGTAGATATCTACAAATAAACAGTTGATATTTTTCATGAAACCAAATATCATAACATATGCATGGGCTGTAGCCTGATATATATTATATGCTTTAAGAGCTGTATGTGTGTGTTTTGGAGTGTATATGTGTCTGTTGTAATTGCCTGTGCTGCCAGCAGAGGGAGAAACTATATGTGACTACCTCACAATAGGGGCGCTACTGAGCCGTTTTTGCAAAAAACGTACGATTTTTTTGTACAGTCTGGAAAAGGTCGTGGGCTGTGACGTGTGTTCCAGGTGTTGCGTCGTAGCTAATTTTAACACAAAGTTATGTGTCCGTAAGTCATTTTAACCCTTCGATTTCAAGAAAAAACTGTGTAGGTCACGCCCACATTCGTCATTGGTTGCGACACTTTAAATCTCAGTTCATACTCACCCTCCGAGTATGTCTATTACAAAATATATATTTCGTCCATCCGTTCTTGAGGTATACATTTGTTGTGTTTTCGGCATCCCCTACAGTCCAAAATGAACATGCTTTGGTGTGCCTATTCCCCAAGACAGACTGAACCTATCCACCAAAATCTGTGATATTTGGATACATTGTTGATGAATTATGAGCATTTATGTCTAAGCCACACCTTTTTGCCAATTTTTCGACACATCGTGCTAATTTCCAACGGTAATGTGTCTGACCCTCCGCCGATGCTGTACACTAAGTTTGGTGTTGAAAAGCTGAAAATGGAAATTTAAGGTAATATTTCACTGTTTTTAACATTATGCAAATAAAAAAAAAAGCAAAGTAGGCGGAGCTTAAGGGTTCAAGAGGATAATATGTAGAGCAGGTCCACCCGGATAAGTGTGCAACATTTCAGGTCCATCTGACTTACGGTGCAACTATGTAAATGTATCGGAAAATGGATTTTTCATAGGTGGCGCTAGCGAGCATGTTGGAAATGTTGAACCCATCGACTCCAGAATGTAAAATGTTTAACCGTCCTGGCGGCTGCGCAAAATGTCGTTACATGAATGGCGGCGTAAATCCCACAAAAACAGGTTTAAAGCGCAGAACAAGAACTAGAAGAATAATAATTCTATGCATAATAATAGGTCTTCGCACACTCGTGCTCAGGCCTAATAATAATAATAATAATAATAATAAATAATAATAATAACAATACATTTTATTTGGAGGTGCATTTCAAGAGACCCAAGAACACCTTACACTGCATGAAAGAAACACTCAACAAGTAAAAACAGCAAAATATAAAATTCAGGCTGGGCAGACAGAAAAAGAGACATCAATGAAAAGCAGACGGGGGACAGGAAGTAGCATTGATAAACAAACCGGAGACTAAAGTGAGTAGGCTGATCCCAACAGGACAGTTTTGAATGTGGTGATTGTGTCAGACTGTCGGAAGTGCAATAAATCTTCAGTGTGTGACATCAGTTTGAAGCTCTGCTGTGTTCTCCTTGTGTCAGTTCTTTGCTTCAAGAATTCCTTTACAATGTGCAGCAAATAAAATGCAGCTGAGAATGATGTAGAAATTCAAAAGCTTTAAAAGTGAACAACAAAAATAACTTGAATTCATACCTTGGTCCATCACTATGCTCTCCATCTCCAAACATTAGAGGGTGAGGCATAGACCGGTCACTCTTCATGGACACACAGCTGGGTCCAGGAGAGTCTGGTCTCTCATGGTGATCCTGATAGAAACACATAACTGATGAATGTTCAGAAGATACAACTTTGTTGATAATTATGTTGAATTTCAAGCGTTTTAAATGGTACAGTGAAAGGCTGTTATAAAGGTTGCTCAGGTTGAAAACAAAAAGTGATAAATGTGCAGGAGATAAAACATTGCTGATTATCATATATATTGATTAGATAAATAATAACTTTGGATCAGTGGTTTCCATCTTGCAGGTTGGCAGGCTCAAACGTCCTCTGTAGATTCCTGGTGGGATCTGTTGTGGTGTCGCACCTAAACACAAACACAACAACATGCTCATTACTGCTCCTTCCTCTCTGCCACACACTGGATCTGGGAATGAACAAGAAGGGAGTCTGTGTGAGCTTATACTAAATCAAACACTATGTATTTATCTATGGAGATTTACAATGAAGTGTGTTCATCAGCAATATCAAGAATGAGAGAAGTCAATGGACGAGCGGCAAATCTGCTGTGAAGGCAAGGGTTAGGGTTAGGAAATGATATACTTTTTATTTTTCCTCTTCATAAGTTCTGCCACTGCAGTTACAAAGTTTGTTCTCTTTCATGCAATAGGCATTCAATTGGGACATTCTACCCACTATTTTTTATCCACTGTAAAGGATTGTGGGTCAGAATAGCCAGAAAAAGCCTGCTGGTTTACAAACTACAAAATGCAACCAGCTGCAGTTGGACATCCTATTATTTTGGAGTCCTGGACAGGATGCAGGGACCCCAACACGTGCTGCACAGCCCCCAGATTCACCCAGAAAACAGTTTGTTGAGCATATAGGTGTTAGTGTGACAATGTGTTGAAGTACACCCACAATGAACTGACTTGGATAGGAGAGGATTTCAGATACAAAGTCCAGCAAACATGAGACTCCACTGGAGCGTCTCTGTATGCAGTATTGTGATGCCCCTGTGGTTCATTTGGAGAGGGTGTGGCTGTGCTGTGTCCAGCCTTGATTGCAATAACTCAGGGCACCTGGGTCTGGTGCCCTGCAGCTATTTAAAGCCTCTCTGCTCCTCTCTGCTTTTTCCTACAGGCACCCGGTTCTGTTGAGTATGCTGTAGTTACTTTAATTGCTTTACTTTGTGCACCTCAACACCTTAACACATACACGTCCATGCAACCCTCACCCTGCATTTACACTACTGATACCACTTACGTCCACACCTCATGCTTTACTCATTTTTGCACTTAATTACTTGGCGTTTCCCCTTTGGGTTGCGTCTGTTTATTGTTTTCATAGTGTTGTGGCGACGTGGTTAGTGTCAGCTGTTTTCGTCTCGGGGGCACGTCCGCGTGATTTTGTGGTGTTGCCTGCGTGCAGGTCGCTCCACAACTCCGCTGGGTTCCAGTGCGTAATTACCCGCCGCAAGCCACATGAAGACTAGGTGAGATTAGTAAGATTTTGGTTAGGCAGTTAGGGGTAAATTCTCTGTTGGGTTTGTCTGTTGCCCATGCGTGTTGGCAGGTTAACACTTTGCTTTCTGATTGGTTATAGGTAATATATTATGGCTTCTTTGTCGGCGTTTGTGGATGCGCCCTCAGTGTCTTTCTTAGATGATTGCAAGAAGGCGCAGTTGGTCGAAATAGCAGAGCATTATAATATTGCTGTTCGAGGGAGCAAGCGGAAAGATAAGATTAAGGCTGTCATCGTGTCATCTTTGTTTGAGCAGGGGGCGTTGCAGAAGAGTGAGTCTGGTGTGGCAGGGGTCGTGCCGGTAGTGGTTCAAACAGCTGGTTTGACTTTTGAGCTGCAAAAAGAGCTTTTCGCCATGCAGTTTGAGCAGGAGAAGTGGAGGTTTCTGCAGCAGGAGGTAGAGAAGCGTTTAGAGGTGGAGAAGGTGCTGGAGGTGGAAAAGATGCGACATAGCAGGGAGAAAATGAAATGGGACGTGGAACATGCTTACGGCTGATTGGAGAGGGCAAGCTTTCTTTGGTGGGGGCTGGTTCTGATAGTTCTGCATCAGGTAGTGGCGATGTTATTTCTAACTTGCGGTTAGTGACAAGCAGGCTTGGATTTTCGTCATTTTAGGGGCAAGGCCATTTGGCCTTTGGTGTCACACATTTTTTCAGGGCACAAAGGTCACATGCCAGGGCACAAAGGCCATTGAGGGAAACATTTGGATTGGAGCTTACGAATAAATAACTTCACTTTCTGATAAGAAAAACACATGAATGACACGGAAAACAAATCACTTTTTTAATATCAATAATGTCAAACATATATCATCATATAGGCCTATGCCTCCTTAGTATTACCGTATATAAAATGAAATACTCTACTTTGAGTAATTAGTGTTTGGTATTTTTTCCATCTACAACTTCTCCCATTCACAAATCCAAAATCAAATCCAAAAATCAAAAATGCTATTAATATGTAACAAATATATTCAATTTCAGAGCAGAAGAAAGAGCCTTCAAGGGTCAAAACTCTGCACATACATCATTCAGCAGTGCACAGTGAAGCTCCAACATTCAACTGTATGAACAAGCAATACTTTGGAATGCAAAAGTGTGTGTGTGTGTGTGTTGTGTGTGTGTGTGTGTGTGTGTGGTGTGTGTGTGTGTGTGGTGTGTGTGTGTGTGTGTGTGGTGTGTGTGTGTGTGTGTGTGTGTGTGTGTGTGTGTGTGTGTGTGGTGTGTGTGTGTGTGTGTGTGTGTGTGTGTGTGTGTGTGTGTGTGTGTGTGTGTGTGTGTGTGTGTGTGTGTGTGTGTGTGTGTCTTTAATCAACTACTCACAGCTCCTCATATCTGTTCAGAAACTAGACAAAAGTTAAACATGTACAAACCACAGACTGTCTGTGTCATGGCGATACAGTCGCTGCTTTAATTCTGTCTTTAGGACGTTGTTGTGAGTTTGGACGGAGCAGATACAGGTTAGTTTAGCCTGATCTGATCGAATGGAGATCGCTCCATTCAGAGAACACGCATTTTAAAACTTTTTCGCCTGCCGTCTTGTCTGCACACTTGTCAAAGCATGGTTTTTACTAACCGTTATCAGTATTTAGTTACTTCGGCATCATTTTGAAACGTGTATTACGATTAAATCACGGTAAAATAGGTTAATTTTGTCGTAGTTGGTTTCCACCACAGTATTTACATGGATATAAGCCCCGCCCCCTCTCCAGCACATCCTGTTTGAATGACAGGAGTAAACACAGCTGGCAGCCGCGGTGAAACTCCAGCGGTTAGAGCGATGAGAATATTCGCATCGCGTCCGTTGTGAACGCAGCATAATGCAGTTCTGAAACCACTGTTCTGACGCTTTTAAAGCAACTTCGAGATTTTAACAGTATCAGGGGCACTCAGGCCATGGTGGCCGTAGGACGTACAATTAGTTTCGGGGCTTCACGGCATGGCCGTCATGGCCGCCGGTGAAAATCCTACCCTGGTGACAAAGTTTAATGAGCGTGACCCTGACATTTTTTTCACCCTATTTGAACGCGTAGCTGAGGCAAGAAGCTGGTCAGATTCAGACGGAGTGCTGTTACTTCAGTGTTTACTCACTGGGCGAGCACAAGAGGCCTATTCAGCTATTTGTGGCGAAAATGCTTTGGACTATGCTAGAGTAAAATCAGTGGTGTTAAAATCATACGAACTGGTTCCTGAAGCGTATAGTCAAAAGTTCAGAAGTTGGGTCAAGGGGGATAAGCAGACAAATGTGGAGTTTATCCGTGATTTGACTTCTCATTTTCAGCGGTGGTGCGCGGCAGCAAAGGTTGCCAGTTTTGACGGTCTTTGTGAACTGATTGTATTGGAACAGTTTAAAGGTGCTATCCCTCAGCGTGTGGCCACTTATGTAAATGAGCAGAAGCCTTCCACCGCGCTTAGAGCTGCCGAATTAGCGGATGATTTTGTGTTGACGCATAAGGGTAGTTTTTATAGAGAAGTGTTCTAGGGGTGATTGGAGACGTGGAGAAGATGGTGGATATTCCCGCGGTGGTGCAAAGTTTTCACCAGGCTCCTCCCATAGATTTGCAGGTCCGGGGCGACCCGAGGGCGCCAGAGTGGACCAATGTAATAATTGCCGAGGAGAGGGTCATTGGAAGGATCAGTGTCCGTTGCTGGAACCTGAGGGGAAGCCTCGTTTTTCATCACATGCTCCAGCCATGTGTTGTTCTGCCGTTTTGGTTAAAAAGCCGTTGGGTGTAGGATCGGGCATGGTTCCATGATAAGAAGCCCCACATCCGACCCGGATGTGGGTTCTGGTTTGAGCCATTCATCACGGAAGCTGTTGTATCAGTGGTGGTAGTGACAAGTATGTTCCGATTAAGGTGTTGCGTCACACAGCAGCTAGATACTAAAGGAATCTGCATAATCTGTTGAATATAATTATAACTTTGGCCCCACATATCATCTGTGTAAAATGTATGCTTATGAAACTAGACCAAATGTTCTTATTTTCTTTTGATTGCTGTGCTCAATTGTGTGTGCGTGACTTAGGAATGTAGTGGATTCAGTTGTTTGACCTGATAGGAGGGAGGGGGGTTTTGTTGCAGTAGAAAGGTAATAAAACTGACACCATTGAGTCTATGCAGAGATTGTACTGAGGGAAAGATTGGGAGACGGAGTGGTACGGCCAGGTGCTGAGGATATTGGTACCTCAAAACCCCGTTCAACCCATAGTTGTTTATGGTGGGGCTGCCATAAATTGTTTATGGTGGGCTGCCATAAAAGATGACCAGACTGACCGGCGCCCAGGAGTGAGTCCGAACACCTAGGGAGGAGCAACCGACACCACTCCTCCCCAAGAACTCCTCTGCATTTGTGTGCATAAATATTGTGAATTCTGTACCAACGGGGCCTCTGTTCGGTCTGACTGTCTGATACGTACAGCGCACGGTGGAAGAGCGGAGGCCCGGAGTACTTCGTTAAATTAGTACTTCGTTATGTTGTACTGTTGCTTTCTACCATTAAATCAGCTTATTGTTAATCTCATATCTCTGTGTCTGAGCCCTTCCTTTCATAGCAGACCACTCATCAAACGAACGACGCGGAGCGGGTTTGAACCTTCAGCCACTCAGAGGGGTGTGCTCCAAAACCCAACAATTTGGTGACCCCGACGTGATGAGTAGGGTCTCATAGAAGGAACACTGGCAGCCAGCGGACGAACGGTCCAGGGAAGGACACCTCGAATACCTCTGACAACTAAACCAGGGCCCTACAACAGAAAGGTGAGCAGATACCTGTTATTATCAAAATCTGTGATTGGCTATACTACAAAATTTTAGAGTTGTCAGCGGCATTTTTCAGTGTTTTAGTCTTACGGTAGAGGGAACAGTACTACAGAATAACACTTTCCAGTCTCAAAGAGGAGCTGCAGTGGTGTTATATGTGGGGTATTTCAAGAGGAGAAACGCAACTTTCAAAATCAATTTGAAATGACCGGATCTCGCAAACTCTTGCTGTGGGGTTAATCTAGAAGACTAAACGTGACGATAAAGAGATTCTGTAGACTGGGTTTCGACTCCTTGCCAAAAGCCACATCCTCGGAAGAGGGTGTCGAAGCGCTTTTGGAAGTCTCTCCATCTGTTGAAATATACATCGCACTATAAAAGTCAACTAGACTGTACGGGGAATATTATTAATTATGTAACGAGATTGCAGTGGTTTTAAAAATAAACGAATCCCAGCTGCAATCGTCGTCCGAGATTTCAGTGGTTATAAAATTTGTAAAGAAGTCCAGCTGAAATACTCTGAGAAATAAGGTGACACACACAGTAATCTTTAGAAAGATTCTGGTTTTGGGGTTCATCGACTAACGTACACAGGCAATCCTTAGACGGATCTGGGGTTACGTTAGGTATATTTATTTTGAGTGTGATTAATTATGTAACGAGATTGCAGTGGTTTTAGAACGAATAAACGAATCCCAGCTGCAATCGTCGTCCGAGATTTCAATGGTTATAGAACGAGTAAAGGAAATCCAGTTGAAATACTCTGAGAAATAAGGTGACACACACAGTAATTTTAGAAATTCTGGTTTTGGGGCTCATCGACTAACGTACACAGGCAATCCTTAGACGGATCTGGGGTTACGTTAGATATATTTATTTTGAGTGTGATGAAGTGTGGCTTGATATTGAGTAAGAAAAAGGTTGATAGGCGCTGTGAGAATGGGTCTGCAGAGAGAATTTCGCCTTGATGCCAACTGTCTGTTATCAGCCTGCAGCCAGGGAGGAGAAATCAGCAGAGCTGCCTGCACTGTGTGTGTGTGTGTGTGTGTGTGTGTGTGTGTGTGTGAGGAAGTCCGTGGATTGGTCAATTTGGACCAATCAGCGGGGACTTAACGTAACGGCTAAGCGGTCCTATACGACGCTGGTTATCAACTCGGTAAATCAAGCCAGGGCTTCTCTCTCCAGCTGAGAGCGCGTTCACGTGAAAGGGACAAGTGTGCTAACAGCGCAGCGTCATACTTCAATAATGAAAAGTAAACTAATACTAGACAAATATGAACTTTAAACATCCATGACTTAGACATATAATCCAGGATACAAGCCACATAGTTGCACCTGCAAGGTGAATATAGAATAACTGGTTTAAATACACCTCGCACCGACAATTATCAGACTGTATACCGGTGGGAATAAAACTACAATAATTAGTAAATTATAGTATGCAGAAATATCTGGTAGTTTTTATAAGAAACTAAAACCTTTAGGAGAAGCAGATACGAACGAAGTCAAAATGGAAGGAGAATAGAAATGGAAGGAGAATTTGAATGTGAAGAGAGAGAATAGAAAGGGAAGAGACGGAAAGATTGGAGAGAGAGAGAATAGAAAGGGAACAGTGGGGACAAGCAGAGATTGATACTTAGCGGACTTAAGCCCGGAGATCATAAAAAGGCGAGCAGGGATCTCCGTTTCTTACACGATCAGATGATCGCGGAGAATAGGTAGAGGGTGACGAGGCAATAAGTCTCCTAGCCACAGCACTCAATACATATGAGCGAGAGTTGGTTCAGAAATTAGAAACTCTCAACAAGCAGAAGGCAGGTTTTGGCAGGGCTTCTAAACTTAACAAAAAAGGGAGCTAGTTGACAAGCTAAGGAGAATAGGCCATAACGCAGCCTTAGTCATGAATGGAGTCGCAGTATCCTGCCCTCTGAGAAAAACTCCCGCCAAAAATCTGCCCACCATAGCAGCCCCTCCCAGTCCTGCACCAGCCCCTCCCACAGAAGTGATAGAGCCAGTCAGGAAGGAGAAGCCATATGGTGGGCCCCTCCCAGACATCCCAGAGGGCGGTCCCCTCCTCTATCCAGATTTATACAACCCCTTAAAGACCCGACCCCCTCCCTATACGCTTCCCTCCACCTCTAACCCCCCTCACCCAGTTCCCCTCATGACATTAAAAGAACACCTGTATCAACACATACCCCTACAGATGAAGAAATACTTGACTTTGTTGCAAAACGCGTCAAATTTTTTAGGACTATGAGAAGATGAAACCTCTGCCTCTGACAGAGAAGACACGGCAAGTCAAGACGGCACAGGGGACTCCACCTTCCTCTGAAACAGGTTGATATAGCCAGTGTCGGACTTTGTTTATGAACACATTAACTGAGGGACAGGTTTCTCCCCATTTGAGCTGACCCACGGCCATCAGTTTCCGGGTCCTGGAGCATTAGCAGTAGGGAAAGAAGTAGAAGAGATGGATAGCAAACCATACTACCAGCAACTTAAGGGCTTGGTATGAGATTTCTCCACCCAGGTTGCTGACGCCAAAGGGGGACCGGAGAAGCACGAGGCTAACACCGCAGAATTCATCTGGCTGAAGGTCATCCGTCCGAAGTGGCTCAACCCAAGGTTCACCGGCCCGCACAGAGTGACTCAGAGGACATCACATGCAGTTCGCCTCGAAGGAAAGGGGGAAACGTGGTATCATTGGAGCCAGTGCGCCGTTGGAAAACCTCCAGCAAGGACGTTAGACGACATCAGAACTGACATCGCTGCAGCAGGACAGAGAGAACGACACATCTGACGACGACAGCCCAGCAGAAGCAACGACCCACACAACAGATGACAAGGACAAAGACACAGAGGTAACAACAGGCGATCTTGGAAAGGAGATTACGGCCGGCGAGGAGGCGGACACGAGTCTACGGGACCCCGACCCCTGAAACACACGACTCCATATAGGAACCGACTTTTTTACTCCCACCTTTAGGGGCACTTTCCAATAAGTAGCAGCATTTGTATGCCCACCTATAGGGCCTCTTTCTAATAAGAGTGTTAGGTTATATATGACGAGAGGTTAGGCCTATAGTTAAAGGCAGTGAAAGTCTCACCAATTACTGAACCTTATATTTAACAGGTTCTGGGAGCACAGTATTTACCATTACAGGGTACTATTTACACCCCTGTTTTAAAGAATCTCCTTAGGAGATTTTAGCATTGTGTTCAGAGGAACCTAATTACAATAACACGGACCACTGATTAAAGGTACTGTTATGCACATGTTTTTGAGTGGCAAGTGACAATAAAGAGGAGATATGGGTGAATTGAAGTGATGTCTTAGTAGTGTGCAGGGAAGATAAAAGAAGCAAACAGGATGTTGTGCCAGATAATAGCATGTTGAGTGTTATTAAAAGGTATACATAGGAAGAGGCACAGGAATAGTTTGACATATTGCTTAGTTCAACAGTTGCATCTGGTTTGTTTAATCTGTACTGTGATGGGAACTTCTGAAGCAAAGTCTGTTGCAACACAACACAATAATGACAGACTGTGGATTACACTTCCTTATTGTTTGTTGGTGTACCCTGCTAGTGGGAATTGTGGTTTACTTGGGACACTGTTTGTATCTTAAACACCATTCTTAGTTATATGGCCCATAGCGAATAGCCTTACTATTTGATTGGGTGTTAATTCCTTGTGTCCTAGTAAATCTCCTACTATTAATAACAGAAATAATGTGTGTTCACCCTTGCCTTTATTTTGTTTTGACTGATTCCATTGACCACCCAGACTCCATTCCCCCGCCAGAGGAGTCCGTAACTAGGGTAAAACGGGCCAAACATGAGGTAGTTGTTACCAAAATGTCTCCTAAACAAACCTTCACTTTCCAAGCAGGTAGTGATGGAATAATGTAGACAGGATCAACTATGTACATTACAATGTGCTCCGTTTAGCTAATCTGACTATGGGACGCTGTAGAAGGACTCGCTGAACAGCTGGGGCTGACTTCCCTTATGGCAGTCAGAATAGAATGGCCCTTGACATTGTTAGCTGAGAAAGGAGGTGTGTGTTCAATGTTTGGTGATATGTGTTGTACCTACATTCCAAACAATACGGCTCCGGACGGTTCCGTCACAAAGGCTTTAGAAGGCCTTCGCACACTATCCATAACTATGCATGAACAATCAGGGGTGCACAACCCCTTGGAGGAATGGTTTACAAACATGTTTGGTCAATGGAAAGGTTTAATAATGTTTATTTTATTTTTATAAGCTATTTTTATTGCCATTTTAGTAACATGTGGTTGTTGTTGTTGTGTGCCTTGTATCCGCTCATTGGGGGACAGACGCAGTGGAAAAGAATGACAGTGGTTATGTTTCGAATGCTTTGTGTGAATTGATCTCTTGAGGTGAGATCAAAAGGGGGATTAAAGGAATCTGCATAATCTGTTGAATATAATTATAACTTTGGCCCCACATATCATCTGTGTAAAATGTATGCTTATGAAACTAGACCAAATGTTCTTATTTTCTTTGTTTGCTGTGCTCAATTGTGTGTGCGTGACTTAGGAATGTAGTGGATTCAGTTGTTTATGACCTGATAGGAGGGAGGGGGGTTTTGTTGCAGGAGAAAGGTAATAAAACTGACACCATTGAGTCTATGCAGAGATTGTACTGAGGGAAAGATTGGGAGACGGAGTGGTACGGCCAGGTGCTGAGGATATTGGTACCTCAAAACCCCGTTCAACCCATAGTTGTTTATGGTGGGGCTGCCATAAATTGTTTATGGTGGGCTGCCATAAAAGATGACCAGAGACTGACCGGCGCCCAGGAGTGAGTCCGAACACCTAGGGAGGAGCAACCGACACCACTCCTCCCCAAGAACTCCTCTGCATTTGTGTGCATAAATATTGTGAATTTTGTACCAACGGGGCCTCTGTTCGGTCTGACTGTCTGATACGTACAGCGCACGGTGGAAGAGCGGAGGCCCGGAGTACTTCGTTAAATTAGTACTTCGTTATGTTGTACTGTTGCTTTCTACCATTAAATCAGCTTATTGTTAATCTCATATCTCTGTGTCTGAGCCCTTCCTTTCATAGCAGACCACTCATCAAACGAACGACGCGGAGCGGGTTTGAACCTTCAGCCACTCAGAGGGGTGGTGCTCCAAAACCCAACAATACTCATTTATTGTTGAGTCAGTGTTGCCTTTTTCGTCAGAGACAGACGGGGGATTTTGTACTGATGAGTGGCATGGAGATGGGCTTGATTCCTGTGCCACGTCATACAAAAGTGCTGGATTGTGAGTTGGTGCGGGGGGGGGGTTGTGTCTATCGGCGTGCGTCCCGCATGGCCACTTGATGGGGTACATATGATTTTGGGCAACGACCCAGAGCGTCCTCGGATTAAAGAGAAACAGAGAGGAGCAGAGAGGCTTTAAATAGCTGCAGGGCACCGGACCCAGGTGCCCTGAGTTACTGCAATCAAGGCTGGACACAGCACAGCCACACCCTCTCCAGATGAACCCACAGGGTAGAGAATGATTAAACTTGATTGTCTGTACAGACAGCAGTTAGTAGGCCTTGGGGTTTGGGCGCCCTATTGTATGAAGATTTGCTGGTGACTGTTTCCTGAGGCTCTCTTCATCAGCTGGGTTAAGAGATGACCCTGTCTTACTTCTTAATATGCATAAAGAAAGGTTGTAAACATTCTCTCCTTCAGATACTGATAGGACTCAATATATGCCATGAGTCAGAGAGTAAACATCTGACTAATAAATAATAATAACAAAACATTTTATTTGGAGGTGCCTTTCAAGACACCAAAGAACACCTTACACTGCATAAAAGAAACACTCAACAAGTAAAAACAGCTAAATATAAAATTCAGGCTGGGCAGACAGAACAAGAGACATCAATGAAAAGCAGACGGGGGACAGGAAGTAGCATTGATAAACAAACCGGAGGACTAAAGTGAGTAGGCTGATCCGAACAGGAGGGTTTTGAATGTGGTGATTGTGTCAGACTGTCGGAAGTGCAATAAATCTTCAGTGTCTGACATCAGTTTGAAGCTCTGCTGTGTTCTCCTTGTGGTTCAGTTTTTGCTTCAAGAATTCCTTTACAAAGTGCAGCAAATAAAATGCAGCCGAGAATGATGTAGAAATTCAAAAGCTTTAAAAGCGAACAACAAAAATAACTTGAATTCATACCTTGGTCCATCATCATGCTCTCCATCTCCAAACATTAGAGGGTGAGGCATAGACCGGTCACTCTTCATAGACACACAGCTGGGTCCAGGAGAGTCTGGTCTCTCATGGTGGATCCTGATAGAAACACAATCACTGATAAATGTTCAGAAGATAAAACTTTGTTGATAATTATGTTGAATTCCAAGCGTTTTAATAGAGAAAAAGAAAAATGACTTTTGCTTTAAATTCTTACTCTGGACTATCATCATGCTCTCCATCTTTAAATCCAATAGGTCGAGGCATAGCGTTTTCACTCTTCATGGACACACACCTGGGTCCAGGTCCAGGAGAGTCTGGTCTCTCATGGTGGATCCTGATAGAATCAAAAACATGATGAATGCAAAGGTGCACTGAAACTCTGCTGAAAATGATGCTGACTTTTGAATATGTTAATACTGATAAGATAAATAATAACTTTGGATCAGTGGTCTCCATCTTGCAGGTTGGCAGGCTCAAACGTCCTCTGTAGATTCCTGGTGGATCTGTTGTGGTGTCGTACCTAAACACAAACAACAACATGCTCATTACTGCTCCTTCCTCTCTGTCACACACTGTATCTGGGAATGAACAAGAAGGGAGTCTGTGTGAGCTTACACTAAATCAAACACAATGTATTTATCTATGGAGATTTACAATGAAGTGTGTTCATCAGCAATATCAAGAAGGAGAGAAGTTAATGGACGAGCGGCATATCTGCTGTGAAGGTAAGGGTTAGGGTTAGGGTTAGGACATTATATACTTTTTATTTTTCCTCTTCATAAGTTCTGCCACTGCAGTTACAACGTTTGATCTCTTGCATTCAATAGGCATTCAATTGGGACATTCTACCCACTTTTGTATCCACTGCAAAGGATTGTGGGTCAGAATAGCCAGAAAAGCATGCTGGTTTACATTCAACAAAATGCAACCAGCTGCAGTTGAACATCCTGGTATTCTGGAGTCCTAGACAGGATGCAGGGACCCCAACACGTGCTGCACAGCCCCCAGATTCACCCAGAAAAACAGTATGTTGAACATATAGGTGTTAGGTTGTGAGAATGTGTTAAAGTACACCCACAATGAACTGACTTGGATAGGAGAGGACTTCAGATACAAAGTCCAGCGAACATGAGACTCCACTGGAGCGTCTCTATATGCAGTATCATTAAAGACATAAAGGCCCTTTACACACAGTGACTGTGGAGAGACCACAAAGGATGTTTTATAACCTGCCTGGTGTGTGTACGCTTCAGAGATAAAGAAATAAAAACACCTCAGTCACGTTGATCCGAGCCATAAGTCCGGTTCTTACATTTCCTCCAGCACTAAGGATGCTTACTCAGATTACAATCAAACTGCTGCCTAAATGTCACCTTTACAAGGAAGTCTTCTTAAAAACATTCTCCACAATACTTTAGAATAGATATTTAGCAGCAAGAAACATTTAAACGGTGATACAGGACAAGTGATCCTGATGATCAAACATTTACAGATTCCTCTGGTAGGATTCTCACCTGATGAACTGAGTTTTAGGAAACAATAAAATGTTTTCAGGTTAGGTTACTTCTTTGATGGAATTATCCAATTATCAAATATCCAAAAAGCATTTAAATCATATTCGTACCTTCTGAATGTCCTTCAGGTCAATTGAAACACCTTCATGCTTCATGTATCACTGCTAATCTCATCCTCATCAGTCCTGTGTCTGCCTGCATCTGATCTGAGGACGCCGTCACACCTCATAACTTCAGAGCATCAAAACACATGAGTCACAAGAAACCTGTCCATCAAGCACAAGAAACCAGTCAATTTGAGAGAGGATGTAGTTCTACTAGCTGTCCACTAGATGGTGGTAACTGATCATCTAATGGAATAAAGCTCAGCACTAATTTACAAACGTTAACTCTGACAGTTGATGTGATCTCATTAGCATCCTAGTGTAGCTGTGATGAAGAGTTTTCCACAGACGTACAGTATTGACTGATCTCCGTCCTCTCTGTGGACGCCTGAAGACACAGATATGTTGATCAAGCAAAATGATCAAGTACTTTCTGCTCATACCGTAAGATGATATAACTGGCCTTTTGAATGGCCACGTTAAATACTGGATTCTGATTGGTGGGTCTGTTATTTCTGTTTAGTAGTTAATTGCTCAGGATGCTCTGATCAAGGGACCCTGTGCTGTCATATCGATCCGGTCAGTTTAACTTAGTTTAAAGACATTTGAACTGTCAGAAAACACCATGGAATACTTTGAGAATATGATATTTTAAAGTAAATAAACAGAGAAGAAGAACACTAGTGTTTAAAGGGAATGGGCTCTGGCTGTATTTAGAGACTGGTTGATGGGAAATACAATTTAAACAGACCTGGACAGTTACTGAAAACCTGGATCAGTGCTGCTGTCATTTTAAGTTACGATGCTGCAGTTCAGACGCTGACACTAGAACAGAAGACGGACCCCTCCACTAACACATCTCATGCTATCACAAACATCCCATCAGAAAACTCAATGCTCCATCAAACAGTTTCAAATACAAAGTCCAGCTAACATGAGACTCCACTGGAGCGTCTCTGACTGCAGTATCAGTAAAGAGACAAAGGCCCTAAACACTCAGTGAATGTGAAGAGACCACAAAGAGGTTATATCACATCTGCTATGTTTACTCTTCTATGTTGAACTTTAAAAAAAAAAAACATGTCAGTCACGTTGATCTGAGCCAGGGGCGGACTGGCCATCGGGAGTACCGGGGGTTTCCCGGTGGGCCGGTGCTCTGCGTGGGCCGGTCGGATTAAAAAAAAAAAATCCTACCGGCCCACATTTGTCTATCAGATAGTTTGACTTTCACATATCAGTGATATCACAATACCCACCACGTGTCCCACCCACCACCCCCTTTCCCTTCCATCAGCAGTGTTGCCAGATGGGCGGTTTTCTAGCCCAATTGGGCTGGTTTGGGTTGCATTTGGCTGGTAAAATTGGGCTTGGGCTGTTGGACAGAATTTGGGCTGGTTTCCATGAGTTGGGCTGGTTCCGAAAAACACCACTGGTATTACGTGTCTGTGTTGCAGTCTACCAAATTAAGTCAAACCTATTATATTTGGTATTTGAGCGGTCCGTTTCTTTATTCTTATGTTCAGTGCTGCCAACTCAATTGGCCTTGACTGAAGTATTAGCCTATAATATTTAGGCTGGGTTTTATACATTTGGGTGGATTTTGAGCACTTATTGGGCTGGTAAACATCAGACCAATCTGCAACACTGTCCATCAGCTGTAGCAGCTGTCACTGTGCAGTGAACGATCAGGAGTGACTGAGAGACCTAGCTGGCAGTTGCTTACAAAGATGGATAAACAACCTCCAAAGCGTAAAGGCGGTGCACAAAAACTTAGGGATAAGAAAATGAAAGCACTTGAGGAAGGTTCAGCAAAATCAAAAAAAATTACAGACTTTTCATTTGGTCGTGCAGCTGGTTCTATTTGTAGTACAACCACCACCAGAGAAGCTGATGTAACGTTAGCCAACACAGCGGCCATTCCCAGTGGCAGTGAGTCGAGCAATGAAACCGACACAGCACAGCGGCATCCAGAGCCCAGTACCAGCAGTGACATGATGGTAAGTTAACGTTATGATTGATGCTGAAAGTGAAAATCTGTTACGAACTCAAGAACTCAGGGTATAGGACCCAATTGCACGACCAGGAGACAGAGGTAAAGTATTTGTAAGATACTTTATTTTCAAATAGATGAACAAAATAACACTTTCTAATCTCTTGATGAGATGACGAAAAGTGAACAAAAGAAAATCGCTCACGTAGTGAGGAACAAAAACATCATAGTAAGGAGAGCATAGATCTGACCTAGGCATGAGACAAGACGAACTGACAATGAACACTGGGAGACTGGGGAATTTAAACACACGACAACAAGACACAGGTGGAAACAATCAGGGGCGGTGCTGATGAGCACGGGAGACACACAAGAGGTGGATAATCAGGAAGCCTGGAATGAGAGGTAAATGGTGAGTGACAAAACAAACACAACCATAACACAGCATAAAAATAAAACTCTCTTAACATTTCTGTCGGTGCACAACAAAATCCACATTTGGTTAATGCTAGCTTGCTTTTTAATGTAGCAGATGAGGTAACATTAGCTAGCTAGCCTATTAGCTAGCTAGCCTATTGCAAGCTAGCTAATGCGTTAGCTAAGCTATTGCCTACAGTACATTGTGTGTTCACAGGGACAGGGTAAAATTAACTCCATTCACTGACCAAATTCTGGTGAAATATGCAAGCTGCTGGTAGATTTGCTTCACTCATTGACAACGGTAATCTATTTGAACATTATAGTAGGGCTGCTCAATTAATCGTATTTTAATCACAATTACAATGTTGGCTTGCAACGATTACGAAAACAACGTAATCGAAAATAAAACGATTATTATTTATATTATTATTATCATTATTATTATTTTATTTTTTTTGTATTGGTTTTTCAGTTGAATTATACTTAACATTCAGGGTAATCAACTGTTAAAAACATACTGTTCAATTAATTGTTTTCAGTAAATGGATGTTTTCAAAGTAAATGGATAATCGTTTTTAATAATCGTGATATCAATTTTTGACACAAATAATCGAGATTATGATTTTTGCCATAATCGAGCAGCTCTACATTATAGCCACTTGACTGGGCTGGTGAATCAATGAGACTACTATGATGGCTTATACTGTCTTTTGTTTGATTAGCTTAGACGTTAGGTTACCTTATTAATACTAAAAATAATAAAGGGTCCATTATTTGTCAACCTGCCTAGACTAAAGCTACTGTCTGGTGGAAATTAGCCTGTTACTGTCTTTAAGACTTTACCTGGTTTACATACATAATAATAACATGGTGGTAACATAATAACGTAACATACTAATCAATACTAATCACTTATGTAGGCTGAAGATGATCCTGCTGCTGACAGAGATAGTCAAGGCCAGGATGTCAGTGCCACCCCAGTTGATTATTTCACCAGGCCGAAGTCAGACACATTAGACCTCTTCTTCGGTTGTCACCCCAGCAGAAGGCAGACAAGGCTATAGTGCAGAGGGCTTTTTTTTGCAAAGACGGCACAAACAGGAAATGGCTATCATACAGTGAAGCAAGAGAAGCACTCTTCTGCTCCCTTTGTATGGCTTTTGCTAATCCTAGAGATAGCAGCTCCTTCATCACTGGCATGACCAACTTCACACACATACATCAGAGAGTCGAAGAGCATGAGCAGAGCCATCTACACAGAGGTTGCGCTGAAGCATATTTCCTCAGGTCCTCAAAAAACTCAATTCAGGACCTTCTCATGGGACCTCAGATGTCACGTCATAGAGAGGAAGTCCGCAGTAAGCGTCAAGTGTTGGAGCGCATCATAGATGTGTTGAAGCTCATTGGCAAAAGGGGTTTGAGCTACAGGGGCAAGCAGGCGGAGGCAGTATATACACTAGATGATGACACCGTTGATCATGGTAACTTTTTAGAGATTATTGTTTTGCTGGGAAAATATGATGTGTGTCTCAAGGAACACCTCACTCTCTGCATAGAATAGAGCAAGCAAATACACCAGTCTGGTTTGAGACAAGGTAGAGGTTCCCTTGTCACTCTCCTATCCAAAACAACCATCGACTACATCATCACCACCATCCAACGCCTAATGAAGGCCACCATCGCCACTGAAGTCCGGGAATCTGGCATGTATTCTGTCCAGATTGACACCACACAGGACATCACAGCCCAAGATCAGTGCTCTGTTGTCATACGATATGTGACAGACATTGTTCATGAGCGGCTTGTTGCTGTCATTAAATGTGAGGCATCCACCGGGCAGTACTTTGCCCAACTTGTTGTGAATGTTCTGGAGACCATGAAACTGGATTATTGGAAATTCCACCGATGGGGCCTCCAATATGAGGGGCCAATATAAAGGCTTCTCTGCACTGCTCGCCAAAAAGTCCCCCACCCAAGTCCATGTATGGTGCTACGCACACGTCCTGAACCTCGTCCTGGCAGACACAACACAGTGTGTATTGGCAAGTGGGTCTCTTTTTCCCTGTTGAACAACATCGCTGTCTTCATCAGAGAGTCCTACCAGAGGATGAACATCTGGGAGAAGGAGAGCAAAGACCCAAGACACAGACGTCTCGCCCCGATTGGAGAGACACGCTGGTGGTCCAAAGACGTTGCTGTGACTAAGGTATTTGGCTCTTTTGGAAAGCCAGATAATGCCCTGTATGTTGATGTCCTTCACACCCTCTCCGCCATTCAAGATGGACAGACCATCAACGCCACTGCACGGGTCAATGCACGTGGATACATCACCCAGCTTCTGAGGTATGAAACAATCCTTACAGCTCAGATCTTCCTGAGAATTTTCCAGGTCACCTCACCAGTCTCAAAATACCTTCAGACAAGTGGAATGGACATCCTGACAGCTCATCGGATGATTGTGGCTGCAGAAACACAGCTGAAAGATATGGCCAGAGACTTCGAGAAAATCAAGACAGCGGCTGCCACATTCGTCCAGTGGGCCAACAATCAAACAGAGGAGCAGAGTGAGGAGACTGAGCTGGAGGTTGAGGCCGCTCTGCCACAGAAACGGGGTAGAAAGAAGAAAACCATGCCTGGAGAGATGTCCAAGGATGAGGCTGTGACTGATGCTGAAACATCATACAAGATTGATGTCCATAATCGAATCATGGACACAGTCACAGGAAGCATGCACCAGCGCTTCCTCAAAAATGGCACTTTGTATGCTGATTTGGCACTTCTGGACCTAATGACATTCAGCCAGGTAACATCTTATGCCGGTGGTTTCCCAGAGGCAGCACTCCAAGAACTAAGCAAGAGTTTGCAACCATTTGATGACAGAGCAACGGTGGCCAATTTACAGAGTGAGCTCATCAGTCTGGCAGGACAGTGGAATAGGTTGAAGACATCTGTATTTGAGGAATACACAACCAAGACTACAGAGGCTGGGACAGAGGATGCTGAAGATGAAGCGGATATGGTATATAAAAAGTGCTCATCTTGCAAGGACTGCCCATTGTGTTGCTACCGTGTCCTTAGGCAGTACAACCTCCTGACGGATGCATACCACATCATTGGCCTTGCATACAGGTTCCTGCTTACCCTGTCTGTCACACAGGTAGCATGCGAGCGAAGCTTTTCAACACTGAAATTCATCAAAAACAGGCTCAGGAGCTCGCTCTCTCAACAGAACCTGGAGGCCTTTATGCTCATGGCTACTCAACCAGATGTTTTGAAGATGCTGGATAGTGACCAAATCATAGATGGTGTTGCAGAGAAAAGTGAGCTGCTGCAGAAATGACTAATTCAGTGAGGTAATAATACATTTACATTTATTACTATGTGACTTACCAATCTTGACACTAATAAATGAGTGATTATTGCAGACTATTAAACAACATTAAAAACATGACATTTGTTCTAATCAAGGATTTCAGTATCAATTCGATAATGTGTACATAACATACATATTTTTTGTCTCTCCCATAGGCCACCCTATTTGTTCCAGAGGGGACTGACTTCTACAACCTTGCTCCCAATGTCAAAATCAACTACTTCAACCCAGCCTCCTCCATTTAAAAGCAACACATGGATGAGCTCACTTATAGACCCAAAAGGGTAGAGAGGGAAGTATTCAAAGGGCTTATTGTTTATAAGTATGTTGCCCTGCCCTCTAGTGTTTTTTTTGTTGTGTTTGTGTATACAGTATACAGTATTGTAGCGAGCCCTGGGTTCAGAGGGAGGGGCTTGCATAGGGGGGGGGGGGGGGGTATTGGCAGGGAAACGGGGTTCAGGGGGAGTGGCTACACCAGTAGGATAGAAAAGGGGGAAGTGACGTCTGACTCAGAGGTCGCGCGGCTGTGGAGAAGAACGTGTTGCCCACATTCTGTTACTGAGTTTAGGCTAGTTAGCTAGCAGGTTTATTGTTTTGGGTGCTGTCACTTTTGCCTCCACTTGCTGTTCAAATAAATATTGTAGAAACTTGGATTTGGTATCGTTCGTCAACCTTGGGCAGATCGTCACAGTATAATTTTATTCCATGTGTCAAGCCAGGCAAATTGGGTCCAAATGCTATTGCATCAATGATCTGTTAACATTAAAATAACTAAATATATGCTCTAATTATTTTGCTGTAGGCAACTCAAGGGCTCAGGTAATGTGATTACTATATGAATAATGGTCCAAAATAACATCAAATGCATAGGTTTTTTTGTTAAGTAACATACTTTCTTCGCCGGCCGCCGATACATGCCACGCATTAAGTGGGCCTGTCTGTCCAATAATCCCCGGGCCACTTTTTCCCCCCAGTCCGCCCCTGATCTGAGCTGTTGGACCGGATCAGACACTCCCTGCATTTTTCACTGCTGATTATATCTCAGATTACAATCAAACTGCTGCCAAAAGCTGGCACCATTACAAGGAAGTCTTCTAAAATCATTCTTTAACTCCGAGGGACATTCTCCAAAATACTTTAGAATAGATATATAGAATCAGCATCAGGAAACGTTAGTCATGTCCATTTAGACGGTGATACACAACAAGTGATCCTGATGATCAAACATCTACAGATTCCTCTGGTAGGATTCTCACCTGAGGAACTGAGTTTTAGGAAACAAAAATACATTCTCAGGTTAGGTTCCTTCTTGGTTGGAATTATCCCCAAATGTATAATCTCAAATAAAAAAGTATTTCAATCATATCATCATCTGAGAATTCCCTTCAGGTAAACTTAGACACCTTCATATGAGGAGGAAACTCTTCGTCAGTCAGAAACCCAGTCAGAGAGAGGTGATGTAGTTCTAACAGCTGTCGACTAGGTGGTGCTAACGGACCCTCTAATGAAATAAAGCTCAGCACTAACACATGATGAAGCAGCGTGGATCACGTGCATGTGTGCCTGATCGGACACATTATATTACATTTAGCCGACGCTTTTATCTAAAGTGACTAAAACCTGTACAATAAATCAAACAAGCTATGAAGATACAAACTAAGAACAGCAAGACTCCTGCAGGTACATTCACTTCAAACATCCCAAACTTTTTAAGGTACTAAATACAGAATGAGGAGTTTATTTATTTCTTGGCCGAGGTGCACATTGTTAATAAATGTAAATATTGTTGATAAAAATGATCAGTTAAATTCTCAAAGAGCAACGCATCAAATGGCGATACAGATTGGGACTGACGTGGATGGGACTCAATTTCAAAGGAAACCAACATCAGAAATCTGCTTTTGACGCAGCCGACTGTGACTTCAGAAACAAACAGGTATATTTTACATTATGTGCATGAGAGGAAAAACACTGTCTTTGTTACATACTAAGTACTGGATTCTGATTGGTCTGTTATTTCTGACTTGGACAGGTACAGAAAACCTCGATCTGTGCTGCCGTCATTTTAAGTCACGTTGCAGTTCAGACGCTGATAATAGAACAGAACGACGGACCCCTACATATACACATCTCATGCTATCACAAACATCCCATCAGAAAAGTCAATACTCCATCAAACAGTTTTAAATACAAGTTCAGCAAATATGATAACAATTTTAAAAAACATGTCCGCCATGTTGATCTGAGTTTTTAGACAGCATCAGACACTCCCTGCATTTTTCACTGTTGATATGAACGCAGATTACATAAAACTACTGCCAAAACTGTCACCATAACAAGGAAGTCTTTCTAAAATCATTCGTCTTTAATTCTGAGACTAATTCTCGACGATACTTTGGAATAGATTATAGAATCAGCACCAAGAAACATTTGTTCTGACCAGTTAAACAGTGATACAGCACGATGTGATCAGAGTGATCCTGATGATCAAACATTTACAGATTCCTCTGGTAGGATTCTTTACTGATGAACTGAATGTAATCAAGTCAAGTAACTTATTGGTTGTTTTTCCCAAGTGTATAATAATGGACATAACAAACTTAAAACTAAAAAAGTATTTAAATCCTATTCTCACCTGTTGAATTCCCTTCAGGTCAATTGAGACGCCTGCGTGTGTGGAGGAAACTCTGCTCATCTCTTCCTCTTCAGTCCTGTGTCTGTCTGCATCTGATCTGAGGACGCCGTCACTCCCTCATAACTTCAGAGTAAAAACACATCAGAGTGACGTGAGAACAGGTCCAACGGGAAGAAGAACCAGTCAAGGTGAGAGGTGATGGAGGTGATGAAGTTCTACTAGCTCTCCACTAGATGGCGCTGACTGACACAAAACCTTTCAGATCAGCAGGTACAAACACATCGGAGTGACATGAAACCAGCGTAGCCACAAACCTGGAATCTCAGAAGCTCAGGTGCTAGGGTGATGTTCTTTTTCCACTTCTTCAACACGCTTTGGCTTGCTAACACATTTTTATTTAATGGCAAATGTACTCCTTGCCCCTGTAAAAACTTTGTACGGCAACTATATTGCATAGGTTAGGTAACTGCCTAGTTATATTCATCCTCAAATGTGCAACCCCAAACTTAAAAAAACCCTAAAAATATTACATTTTATTCTGTGACAATACCACCATTTTTTTTAAATCCTTAAATTATGACAGAAGTTAAAAGGAGAGACTTGGTAATTGGAGCAATTTCATTCTCTATTCAATTAGTTAGTTTTGAGACTAATTGAGGAATACCATTTGGGTTACAGATGTATTTGAACCCTGCTCACTCAATGCCTGCACGTTACATTAGGTTGAAAAATAATAGTCCCTCAGTCATTGATCAGTTTTTTAAACCTGTTCTGACAATTCCTTCATTTTTCATAGATGACAGGAAATTAAGATTACAATCTAAGTGCTGCACATTCTACTTGAGAAACACTGACAACACTAGCTGACGACCTGGATCACCTGAAATCAGACAAAGAGCCAGGACAACACAATTATTTTAATGTTATTTTTGAATATGCAAATTAGGCTTTAAGATATTCTAACTTTTGGTGTCTTTAGGAACAATCTACAAACACGAAGATAGAAAAAGTATACATTTAAAAAAAAAGTAAATGTCTTCTGTTTTCTTTCCACTTGTTTGAAATAAGAGATCACAATTCGACCAATGCATGAAAAATATGTTTTATCCTGTACTCAGTCATTTAGAACCATCTAGTGGACAGCTATGGAACTACATCACCACTAACACTGACTGGGTTTCTGACACTGGTTACACAGGTTTTCACGTGACTCTGTTTTGTTTTGATACTCCCAAGTAATTGGTTGAGTACATGTACCCCAGTGATGTTAATTATGCCTCGGATGATAGGTCAAATTAAAGATCCAAATTTCAAACCCTCCCGAGAGAAAAGGGATGCACCGTTGGCCTCTTTCAACGACAGAGATCACATGCATGCATAGGCGTTCCTCGGGGAGTGCCAGAGGAGTTTAAAGCTAGACATCAGATATTGGCGGGACTCTAATCACTCTTCTTTTGGGTAACTATTGATACAAATGTTGATATGATCAATTATATTTATTATAATCAGCAACGTTTCGTTAATTACACTCATGATGCTATTAAAGGATCAGCTGAACAGTTCGATGCTACCTCCCGCAGAACAGAATGGCAGTAGACATGCTCCTGCTGAGAAAGGAGGTGTTCGTGATGCTTGCTGAACATTCATCCCCAACAACACTGTTAGATGGATCTGTCACTAAAGCTTCAGCAGGGCTTCGGTCACTCAGAGTTAGCTGAACACTCTGGGCTAGACCCTTCACTTACAGGCTGGGTTGATGGCATGGTAAATGGAAAGCGTGATTATAGCTATTCTCACTCTCTAATCACTGTCATAGGACTCTTGGCTCTGAGTGGCTGTTGCTTTATTCCCTGTGTTAGAGGACTTGTTATGAAAGCTATTGACAAATCAGTATCAAACACTTTGTTAGCCTATCAACCCCTGAAGACTGAAGGACATGTTGAAGTCTTCTCCTCATCCTCTGACTCCAGTTCTGACTCTGATGATGAAACATTTGCGTACATAACTTTTGTGTTATTTCCTTCAGATTAGCCTGCTCATCCCAGTGACTGCAATATGGCATCTGTTTTTTCTTCTTCTATCATGCACTGTGATGTATTAAATTGAATCCTTGTGAATTTTTTATGCCAATAATAAAATGTATAATACTTCTATATTTGTGATCAATATGTAATATGATCAGAAGTGTGGAGTGTAATGGGAAATGTTATCATACTGACGGAGCATTTGAAGTTCACCATCTGTTCTTCTTTCACAAGCTATTTCTCACAACAGGAAGCAGTAAAATGTCCTAACCTAAATGAGTCGTAAATGGTGTTAGAGCTATTTATTGTTGCTAATGTATTTGCTAGCAGGTGTGTTTAAAAGAATCCTATATGTTTCTAATCAGACAGATATACACATGATCAACACGGCTGCTTCATCACATCTCAATGTCACTGCTGACTGGGTTTCATTAGATTGTCAGTTAGCCCCATCTAGTGGACAGCTAGTAGAGCTACATCACCTCTCACTGGTTTCTTGCTCTTGTTGGACAGGTTTCCACGTGACTCTGATGTGTTTTGATGCTCTGAAGTTATGAGGGAGTGACAGCGTCCTCAGATCAGATGCACGCAGACTGAGGACTGAAGAGGATGAGATGAGCAGAGTTTCTTCCACACATGCAGGCGTCTAAATTGACCTGAAGAGAATTCAACAGGTGAGAATATGATTTTCAAAATGTGGGATTATACATTTGGGGATAAAAACAACCAAGTAGTTCCCTAAGCTAACCACAGAGTTGTGTTGACTAACACTAAGTTCATTGATGAGAATCCTACCAGAGGAATTTGTAAATGTTTGATCATCAGGATCACTTTCATTAAATTGTTCTGTATCTCTGTTTAACTGGACAGGACTGATGTTTCTTGATGCTGATTCTATATATCTATTCTAAAGTACTGTGGAGAATGTCCCTCGGAGTTAAAGAATGATTTTAAAAAGACTTCCTTGTAATGGTGCCAGTTTTTGGCAGCAGGTTGATTGTAATCTGAGATCATCAGTGCTGTGAGGGAGTGTCTAACCCGGATCAACGTGACTGAGGTGTTTTTATTTATTTGTAATCTTTGAAGAGTAAACACACCAGGAATGATGTTCAACCTCTTTGTGTTCTCTTCACATTCACTGCGTGTAAAGGGCCTTTGTCTCTTTACTGATACTGCAGTCAGAGACGCTCCAGTGGAGTCTCATGTTAGCTGGACTTTGTATCTGAAACTGTTTGATGGAGCATTGAGTTTTCTGATGGGATGTTTGTGATAGCATGAGATATGTTAGTGGAGGGGTCCGTCTTCTGTTCTAGGATCAGCGTCTGAACTGCAGCATCGTAACTTAAAATGACAGCAGCTCTGATCCAGGTTTTCAGTAACTGTCCAGGTCTGTTTAAATTGTATTTCCCATCAACCAGTCTCTAAATACAGCCAGAGCCCATTCCCTTTAAACACTAGTGTTCTTCTTCTCTGTTTATTTACTTTAAAATATCATATTCACAAAGTATTCCATGGTGTTTTCTGACAGTTCAAATGTCTTTAAACTAAGTTAAACTGACCGGATCGATATGAGAGCACAGGGTCCCTTGATCAGAGCATCCTGAGCAACTAACTACTATACAGAAATAACAGACCCACCAATCAGAATCCAGTATTTAACGTGGCCATTCAAAAAGGCCAGTTATATCATCTGACGGTATGAGCAGAAAGTACTTGATCATTTGCTGTTTTCACTGCAATGTTTGTGCGACACAACTATTAGGCCAAGACGCTGCAGGCGGCTCAGTCGGCTCTGTTGTTGTTTCTGATGTTGGTTTCCAGGGGAATTCCACGGTGATCAGTCCTGTTGTTTATTATCATTTGATGTCTTGTGTTTTTGACAGTTTAACTGATAATGTTTCAGCGTGAATATCAGAAGATGTAGGTCACAAATCATCATTGTGTTTGATCAAACATTTTTACTAAAACTTAATCCAAAAATAATTTGTTCATAAATAAAAACTTAAACTTGCGATGTCCAACTTGGCCAATCAAAATAACAACAAAGAAATGCATCTTTATTTGTATCACTCAAAATGGTTTATCTTATTTGAAGCTTATCTACTTGTAAGGCCTAAAAACATATTTTTTTAACAAAGCCTTTTGCTTGAACTTTAACCATCCTCTTGTTGCCCTCTCAACCTAATGTTTAAATGTTTTTATTCAGATTTTTACTCTGTAGCACTTTGAGTTTTGTTTATTAAAATGAAAAGTGTGATTATAAATAACATTGATTTATTGTGTTATTGGTGTAGGATCCATAGTTACAATTTTCTTGAGTTTAACCTGGAAAAAATCCTGATAAAAGAACAGATCTGTGTCTTCAGGCGTCCGCAGAGAGGACGGAGATCAGTCAATACTGTACGTCTGTGGAAAAGTCTTCATCACAGCTACACTAGGATGCTAATGAGATCACGTCAACTGTCAGAGTTTTATTTAATTGGATGATCAGTTACCACCATCTAGTGGACAGCTAGTAGAACTACATCCTCTCTCAAATTGACTGGTTTCTTGTGCTTGTTGGACAGGTTTCTTGTGACTGATGTGTTTTGATGCTCTGAAGTTATGAGGGAGTGACGGCGTCCTCAGATCAGATGCAGGCAGACACAGGACTGAAGAAGAAGAGATGAGCAGTGACACATGAAGCATGAAGGTGTTTCAATTGACCTGAAGGGAATTCAACAGGTGAGAATATGATTTAAACGCTTTTTGGAAATTGGATAATTCCATCAAAGAAGTAACCTAACCTGAACACATGTTTTTGTTTCCTAAAACTCAGTTCCTCAGGTGAGAATCCTACCAGAGGAATCTGTAAATGTTTGATCATCAGGATCACTTGTTCTGTATCACCGTTTAAATGTTTCTTGCAGCTAAATATCTATTCTAAAGTATTGTGGAGAATGTTTTTAAGAAAGACTTCCTTGTAAAGGTGAAATGTCTTGGCAGCAGTTTGATTGTAATCTGAGTAAGCATCCTCAGCTGGGAGGAAATGTAAGAACCGGACTGACGGCTCGGATCAACGAGACTGAGGTGTTTTTATTTCTTTATCTTTGAAGCGTACACACACCAGGCAGGTTATAAAACATCCTTTGTGGTCTCTTCACAGTCACTGTGTGTAAAGGGTCTTTATGTCTTTGATGATACTGCATATAGAGACGCTCCAGTGGAGTCTCATGTTCACTGGACTTTGTATCTCAAATCCTCTCCTATCCAAGTCAGTTCATTGTGGCTGTACATTAAAGGTAGGGTAGGTAAGAATGGAGAAACCAGCTCGAGTGCGCTAGAATTTGAAAGTACACAACCGAAAAAAATCTGCCCCTTCCTTCAGACTTCCTTACAGAGCCCCTCCTCCAACACACACGAACGCGCACATGACCAATGAGGGCACGAGATAAGTTTGTGCACAGATGGAAGGCTGACAGGCAGGTAGGCCATCCAGTTATTTTAGCCGGGCCGGCTCAGATGATTAGTCGTGCTTTTTACAGCGCCACGGCTTCCACAGATGAATATTTTTATGTATTTATTGTCAAAGCATTTCATTTATTCATTGCTATCGGGATGTTAAGAGCATTCCATGGAATATACAAAAAGTGTTTCTGAAGTGAATTACCTACCCCACCTTTAACACACCCACAACATACGGTTTCTGGGTGAATCTGGGGACTGGGCAGCAATTGTTGGGGTCCCTGCATCCTGTCCAGGACTCCAAAATACCAGGATGTTCAACTGCAGCTGGTTGCATTTTGTAGTATGTAACCCAGCATGCTTTTCTGGCTATTCTGACCCACAATCCTTTGCAGTGGATACAAATGAGGGTAAAGTGTGCAATGCTATGAAGAAGTTGTATATCCCAACTGAATGCAAGAAAACAAACTTTGTAACTGCAGTGGCAGAACTTATGAAGAGGAAAAATAAAAAGTATATCATTTCCTAACCCTAACCCTAACCTTCACAGCAGATTTGCCGCTCGTCCATTGACTTCTCTCATTCTTGATATTGCTGATAAACACACTTCATTGTAAATCTCCATAGATAAATACATTGTGTTTGATTTAGTATAAGCTCACTCAGACTCCCTTCTTGTTCATTCCCAGATCCAGTGTGTGACAGAGAGGAAGGAGCAGTAATGAGCATGTTGTTGTGTTTGTGTTTAGGTACGACCCCACAACAGATCCACCAGGAATCTACAGAGGACGTTTGAGCCTGCCAACCTGCAAGATGGAAACCACTGATCCAAAGTTATTATTTATCTTATCAGTATTAACATATTCAAAAGTCAGCATCATTTTCAGCAGAGTTTCAGTGAACCTTTGCATTCATCATGTTTTTGATTCTATCAGGATCCACCATGAGAGACCAGACCCTCCTGGACCTGGACCCAGCTGTTTGTCCATGAAGAATGGCCCCTCTATGCCTCGACCTATTGAGTTTGAAGATGAAGAGCATGATCTATGGTAAGAATTTAGAGCATCAGTAAAAAATGTTGTGCTCCATAAATGTTTGAAACTCTCTAACTATTTAATTATTTATTTATCTGTGTATTATTTATTATGTATCCATATTTCCGATCTATTATTTTATAAATCCTCCTCATCGGACTCTTTTATGAATTTTAAATGCATTGGTTTTATTCTTTATTATTACTATTACCATTTTATATATTTGTCTTATATTTTATCTATTATTATTTATATTTTACATGTTACAGTTCATTCTATGTTTGCACGGTGTATTGCGTGTTTTCTTATTTCTTTAGGTTCCAAATGAGGAGGTTATATATTTTATCCTTTTGATTTATTATTTATTTAAACATTGTTTATATTATTATATTTATATTTTAGTTATTACTTTCCATTTTATTCTAAATGGATGTCGGAGCCTCCGCAGGGAAACACCCTGAAATAACCCTTTAATAAAGTGTTTCTAAACATCATCCGAGGCGTGTCCCGTGTCTCGCCTGCACCCCCTCTAGACCTCGGCCTGGGTTTTAAACACTTTTAGGGACACTTGGTTGTCTTTACTTTAAATATTTTTCCCTCCCCGTGTGCCTCCTAACCCGTGTGTATTTTATATATTTTTATTTTAAATTTTACATATTTGTTTTATATTTTACATATTTTAACATTTGGGTTGATGTGATTTTATTACCAGCACTTGTTTTTAAAAAGCACTTATTTTACAAGGCACTTTAATGTATTATTTATCATTTTTCACAGTAATTATTATTATTATTATTATTATTTTATTTTTTTCGTTGGATGGTGAGCTCCTTCCCTGCAAGGCCAAGTCTTCCCTGTCAGTTTTATTTCACCTTTCTTTATTGATTTTCACTTATATCAAAACAGAACAGGGCACATGAAAAGGCAGATGTGTAATTATTACAATTGAATTGAATTACATTTGTACCACAAATAAAATGTCATTGCAGTACATATAATACACATAATATATATATACATATTCATACACACCCACAGATTCATACACACCCACCCACATATTCATACACACCCACCCACATATTCATACACACCCACCCACATATTCATACACACCCACAGAGATGCACTTAAAGAAATAAAGAAATAAAGAAATACAATAATAAAATAAACAAAACAAATAATACAATCCAATAAAATAAACAGTAAATTAAAAGGGAAAGTCGGGTGGGGGGGCTTCATTCAGGAGTTTGTTAAAATAGTCAAGGAAAGGCTGCCAGAGCTTGTAGTATTTGTTAACACATCCCTGGCTACAATACCTCAGCTCCTCCAGCTGCAAATGTGCCATCACATCCCTCACCCAGTGGGCGTGAGATGGTGGAGTCCGGTCTTTCCATTTGAGGAGGATTAGACGGCGGGCAAGAAGGGTTGCAAATGCAAGTGAGTGTGACTGGCAATTAGAGAGGGAGACCCCCTCAGGGACTACTCCAAACACAGCTATTATGGGATTTGGTGGTATGTTCTGGCCATACATCAATGAAAAAGTTCCCAGGCACCCCTAAGGTGGTTAAGGGAGGGGCTAGAGATTTCTTGAATAATATTATATAGCTTTGAGATATAGCCTCCCTGACAAGGTTTAAGGCCCAGGCAGTCTTCCATCCATCCACAGGTGGGGCGGCCGGGAAGGAGGGAAAATGTTTTCTTGTAAAATCGCAAATTTGTAAATATCTAAAATAATGATTCCTTGGGATGTCATATTCTTTAACTAAATGTTCAAAGGATGTGAATACCCCTTCGTAGAACAGATCAGCAACACACTTAAGTTCCTAAAGGTGGAAAGCAGAGTCTATCAGGGCTGGTTTGAAAGCCGGATTGCGAACTATGGGATCTCCAAAATGCCTCCTGAACTGTGACCATATCCTAAGAGAGCTATTGACCACAGGGTTGTTCGAGTGATATTTTCTACCAAGTGGTAAAGGAGCGCACATCAGGGAGGCAGGGGCCAGTGGTTCACATGAGTGTTGTTCCATGCTAGAACAAATAGGACCGCCCCCTTCCCGAAAATGACTCATCCAAAATGCAATTTTATGGATATTGGCAGTCCAGTAGTTGTGTAAAAAATTAGGTAGTGCAAGACCCCCTCTGACTTTCTCTTCTCAAGAAATGCCTTACGCAGATGGGGAATTTTCTTATTCCAGATAAAAGTGGAAATATATTTGTCCAGGTCTTTTTAGGGAGAAAAACAGGAATTGACTGAAAAAATACAGCATACGTGGAATAATAACCATTTTAATGGTATTCACCCTGCCCGCCAATGAAATAGGGAGCGACGCCCAGCGCTTTAGGTCCTCATTAACCTTGTCAAGGGCTGGTTGCACGTTCTTTTTAAACAGGGTTTTAAAGTCCTGTGTCACACACAGTCCCAGGTAGGTGAAAGATTCAATGGCCACTTTAAAGTGGATTTCGCTAAATGAAAGCTTGGCCGCAGTCTCATTGATGGGGAAGAGTACACTCTTGGTCAAGTTGATCTTATACCAAGAAGCCTTGCCGAAAGAGGTGATTACATCGAGTGCAGCCGGAATGGACCTAAGCGGGTCGGAGCAGTACAATAAAACATCGTCCGCATACAAAGACAGCTTATGCGTATAGCCTCCTCGTAAAATTGACCGATTCCTGAGAGCAGCTGCTAACGGTTCTATGGCTATATCAAACAAGAGGGGGGACAGGGGGCATCCCTGCCTTGTGCCCCGTTGAAGCAGGAAGTATTTTGAAATGATATTATTAGTGCGAACTGCTGCCTGAGGTGCAGAGTAGAGGACCTTTATCCAGGAGATAAAGCATGGGCCGAAGCCAAATTTAGCAAGCATTGCAAATAGGTAGTCAAATTCAATGCGATCAAAGGCTTTGTGTGCATCTAGAGAGATGAGGGCCTCTGGAGAGAGTCCTGGATTTTAGTAAATTATATTATATAGGCACCGAAGATTCCCAAAAGACTGTCTGCCTTTTACAAACCCTGTCTGTTCCGGGTGGATGATTCTATGCAGAACAGTCTCAAGGCGCAGAGCTAAAGCTTTGGAGAGAATTTTGTTATCACAACAGACTAGACTTACTGGTCTGTTAGAGTCGCATTTTGCTGGATCTTTGCCCTTTTAAGGAAGACTGTTATCACCACCTGAGCTAAGGTGGGGGGCAGTAAACCCTGCTGGAGTGTCCCTGCATATACTTCGCGCAGCACAGGCATCAGTTTGCCGGCAATTTTTTTATAGAATTCAATAGGGAAGCCGTCCGGTCCCGGGGCTTTACCACTTATCATACTTTTAATAGGGCGATTTATCTCATCATTAGAAATGTGCCCCTCTAAAGCCGAGACACCATCAGGATCTAGTGTTGGAAGCTTAAGGTCCTTTAGAAAGTTAGTTGTCAGAGAGTCATCAGAGACTTCTGATGAATAAAGATCTTCATAGAAACTCTTAAATTGATCATTAATGCCCCTTTGATCTGAAATGGTGTCCCCATTTACCGTTCCAATTTCCGCAATTAAACTTTCTGCAGCCGACTGCCTTAGTTGAAGGGAGAGTAATTTACTGGCCCGCTCCCCATGTTCATAGTGGGTCTGCCTAGATCTCAGATGAAGGTCCTCTATGTACTGTAGGTGGATGCCAGAGAGTCATATTCCAACTGCAATGCAATGCGTTCCTTATACAGTTCAGCAGAGGGCTTTGTTGAGTGTATTCTATCAATGTCCCTGATCCGATTAGCAAGTTCTGTAATTCGCTTTGTCTTTTTTCTGCTAATACTGATTGAATATGATATAATTTGCCCACGAAGATACGCCTTCATGGCCTTCCATACAATGCCTATACTCATCTCTGGTTGACGGTTTATTTCAAGAAAGGTATCGATGTGCGTGGAAATATAATTAATAAAATCTTCATCTAATAATAAGCGTGGGTTTAGACGCCAGATCCTTTGTGGTGGTACATGGTTTGGAAAACAACGTTTCATGGTCACTGGGCTGTGGTCAGAAATAACAATGCTCTCATAGTCACTGGACTCAAGCACAGAAAGTAACTTTTTATCTAAAATGAAGTAATCTATTCTGGAGAATGACTGCTGGGCTGCAGAAAAAAATTAAAATTCTTTAGATGTTGGGTTCTTAAATCGCCATGGGTCCACGATCCCGTATTCTTCAGCAAAGGAGTTCACCACTCAAGCTGAATTTTACAGTGGTCTAGAGGAGACGGTGGCGGTCCAGAGTGTGATTGAGGGCACAGTTAAAGTCTGCCCCCAAATTAGGTGATGGGAGTTCAAATCAGGGAGCAGAGAGAAATTGCTAAAGACATCAAAATCATCTGAGTTGGGAGCATAGAGACATGCAACCACAATAGGTGTGTTGTACAATTGGCCTTGCACTATGATATAGCGGCCATTTGTATCTGCAATTACTTTAGATTCCACAAACTGCACATGCCTACGTATCAGGATCGCTGCACCCCTATATTTGGTGTTGAATTTGGAGTGGAAAATGTGAGAAAAACCACCCCGCTTGACTCTAGAGTGATCAGAAGTACGTAAATGAGTTTCCTGGAGATAAACAATGTCTGCCTTTAGCTTCTGGAGGTGGGAAAACACTTTGCTGCGCTTTACTGGATGATTGAGACCTCTAACATTCCAGCTAACAAAAGTAGTTGCAGCCTTACCCACACTCAGTGCCCTGTTTTCCTGGGTCATTGTGGGACCTTAGACAGTAATCTAGCCCCTGTCGAAAGGGTGAGGGAGAGGAAGGGAGGGAAAGGGGGGATGGGTCACCTTAAAAAAACTGAAATAAAATAAAACTGAAATAAAACTGAAATAAAACACACAGCAATAAGAACATAAACACCAGTGAGAACCTGAAATAGAAGGTCCATACAGTATGTAATTAAAGTGGTTGAAACAACATTCACAATAAAGAGCTGGTCTCTCCCCAACTGAGAGACTGCTACCCGCACCCGATAACACTCGCACCTCAACGTGGACAGCTTACCTGGCGAGATCGAGGCCAGAACCATCAATAGCTTTAGATAAACCTTGTGCTAATAGATATAGACAAACCTCCAAGTTGAACATTCATAACATGGTCTCACTAAAAGTAACATACTTAGTAACCAGTTAAGACAACATATGCAAACATCCAGTATTGATTGTTGAATGTAAAATAAAGCAAGAACAACGTGAACCTCCCCAGGAGAATAGGAGAGCAGTTGTTTGAACTAGAGGGCTGTAAGCCAACTGACTGTGTTATAATGAGGGCTAGTGTGAACAGCGCGAGCTGGCTTAAATTACACAATAATAAGAAAACCACAAACGTTCTTAGCTAGCCCTAGCCCACAGCCCCATATACGTACAAGTGAATAAGTCAACGCCGCTATCTGGCGCCGCCTGTTATAGCTGCATTAGTCCATCAGTCAGCTTACCTAGCATCTTAGCCGCTCTGTTAAGCCACGTTTTATAGGGTGCGATGGGATCTGTCTAGTAGTGGCTCTTTTTCTAAGCCCGTTTCCTGGAGTAGTTTAGCTACAAAGTCTGTTGGGTTCTTCCCTGCCTCCCGTTTTTCTTGTATCCCGGTGATGCGGAGGTTGCGCCTCCTAGACCGCGCCTCCAGGTCCTCATTCCTGTTAGAGAAGATTTTCAGGTCCTTTTTTAGCTGCTGCACGTCTCGTTCGAGAGTGTTAATGAGGTCCGAGTGATCATTAGCGGCAGTATCCAGGCTCTCGACCCAGTCGTAATTCTTTAGATTGCATCTCGGCGTTGTCATCAATTTTCTTCAGCAGGTCTTCTCTGAGAGATTGAATGGCCTGTAGAATGGCGGCCTCATCACCTCGTGCTGCGCTAGCGGCTAGGGGCCCTGCCGGGCTAGCACTATTAGCTTTCGGATCCGGCGCAGCAGATGCCTTTTTGCGAGAGGAAGACGACATATTTCAAATGAAACTGTCGGGCGGAGGCAAGGAAGAACAGCTTAGATTAAAGTTAATTGAATATAGTGTAGAAGGTAGTTGCCTAATATAGATATTCTGATTCTGGCGAGGAGCTTGAGAAATGCGACCTCACATGGCTCCGCTCAGACCGGAAGTCCCTTTCAACATAATTTTACCTGCATGCCGATTTTAAACAAAGTCAACCTCGGTACTTTTAGCCAGATGTTTTTAACCCACTTACCAGGTCTTTTACCAGATGTTGTGGGATGCAGCCTCGGACACCCCACCGGGGGAGACCCCTTGAGGGGGGCAGGAGCACAGGTTTTAACCCCGCTGCACACACTCTGTGCTTCAGCTGCTCTCTTCTATCCCTTTTATTGCATTTTCTTTATTTCATTTTTTAACACAGACCAAACAGGGCTTTTATAAACTTTTATTGGTTTTAGGAGTTTTTAAATAGGTTTTTAAGTGGCAGAGAGGAAGGAGCAGTAATGAGCATGTTGTTGTGTTTGTGTTTAGGTACGACACTACAACAGATCCACCAGGAATCTACAGAGGACGTTTGAACCTGCCAACCTGCAAGATGGAAACCACTGATCCAAAGTTATTATTTATCTTATCAGTATTAACATATTCAAAAGTCAGCATCATTTCCAGCAGAGTTTCAGTGCACCTTTGCATTCATCATGTTTTTGATTCTATCAGGATCCACCATGAGGGACCAGACTCTCCTGGACACAGCTGTGTGTCTATGAAGAGTGACCGGTCTATGCCTCACCTTATAACATTTGGAGATGGAGAGCATAGCGATGGGTCAAGGTATGAATTAAAGTAATTTTTGTTGTTCGCTTTTAAAACTTTAGAATTTCCACATCATTCTCAGCTGCATTTTATTTGCTGCACATTGTAAACCAGGGGTCTCAGACTCCATTTACCTGGGGGCCGCTGGACGTAGAGTCTGGGCAAGTCTGGGCCGCTTCAAGTATTCCACAAAAAATGTATTAAAAATACAACATTAACAGTTCTTCAACATCTTCTTAACATGAACGGTTCTTCACAACATAACTATTCACAGTTGCTCTTGCCTACTCCTTGCTGGTAGACCTGGCAGCGCTTCCTCTCACACAGCTGAGCCACATTTGGTTTGAGGGAGGAAGCAGTTGAAACCCTTAGTATGGCTTGAAGATGTTCATCAGTAAGTCTGGACCTGTACTTTGACTTATTGAAGTTCATGGTGGAGAAGAGCTGTTCACACATATATGTGCTCCCAAAAAGGCACATGGTCCGCTTGAACATCCTGGAAAGCTCAGGGAAGGAGGGGGGCAATTCTCTCATGAACTGTCCAAGCTTGTCTGCTTTCCCATTCACTTCCCTGAACTTGGCTTTGAGCTCAGAATTGCACTGCAGGTCAATGAGCTCCATTTGAAGCACACCAGGGGCATTTTCCACATCAAAGGAGAAGGAGTCTGCAAAAATTTGGAAAGTGGCTCTGTGTGTCTTGAAGTCTGCAAACCGCTGATCAAATTCCTCCTGTAGCTTCACAATGGCATCAACATACTTCTCACCACTGAATGCTGTGCCCCTGTCCATGAGAGCCTTGCATGCTGGGAAATGGCAGAGGTTTTTCTGAGGGAGCTGGGCTTTCCATAACACCAGTTTTGTAGAGAATGCTATGACATTGTCATATGCTGCACTGACAAGCTGGCCCTGGCCCTGCAACTTCTTATTCAGTGCATTCAGCTCCTGCGTGATGTCAACAAGAAAAGCTAAGTCCATGAGCCATTTGGGATCACTCAGCTCGGGAACAGCCATCCCTCCCTTCTCCAGCATGAATACTTTCAGTTCTGTTCTCAACTCAAAAAACCTCTTCAGGACGTTTCCCCTGCTGAGCCAACGTACCTCTGTGAAGTAGAGCACATCAAGAGCCACAGAGTATGCACGGAAAAGTTTGGCTTTGTCGCACAGCTGATCATATATGTCACTTGATAAGTCAGAAATGCGCTCTGCCACTGTGTTAGCTGACAGGCTGATGTTGTTAAACTGACCCTTCTTTTCTGGACAGACTATACTTGCAGCCTGCAACATGCACTTTTTTACAAACTCGCCTTCCGTAAACGGCTTTCCCGCCTTAGCAATCATCTCACTCACCACATAGCTAGCTTCGACTGCTAAATCAGCCTCATTGCTTCCTTTCTTGAAGAGATTTTGTTGCTTCCATAGACATTTTTTTAGCTCTGTGACTCTTTTCTCTCTCTCGTCTCCCAGGTATTTTGCATACTCTGCATGTTTAGTTGAGTAGTGACGTTTGACGTTATACTCCTTGTATACAGCGATTTCTCAGTGGATATAAGGCACGTTGAATTTCCCCTGTACTCGACAAAAAAATATTCAGTCTCCCACTTCTCCTGAAATTTTCTGTGGTCATCGACTTTTCTTTTCCCTGAAAGTTTTGATGAAGACATGACTGGGCGATATATTTTCCTTCCACTCTGTGTCACTTTTGGATCACTCTGTGATTGATTCCGCTGTGCGCATTTGAATGACGTGTGGCGGAGTTCCCTCGGAGGGGGGAGGGGCGAGGGAACTGCGCGCAGCAGTTCCCTGCCAGCAGCGGGATCAATCCAAAAATAAAATAAAAATCTAAAAGCGCAAACGTAAACGCGCGGGCCAGATTAACACTATTACGTGATATCAACAACTGGGCCATGAGAAACTGTCTCGCGGGCCGCGTCTGGCCCGCGGGCCTGGAGTCTGATTCACCTGTTGTAAAGGAGTTCTTGAAGCAAAGAACTGAACCACAAGGAGAACACAGCAGAGCTTCAAACTGATGTCAGACACTGAAGATTTATTGCACTTCCGACAGTCTGACACAATCACCACATTCAAAACTGTCCTGTTCGGATCAGCCTACTCACTTTAGTCAGGGCCGTCCCTGGCCAACTTGAGGCCCCAAGCAAAGTTAGATGATGAGGGGGGGGGGTGCTAGTGGAGCCTCGCAGCGGCGAAACCGTGCCGCGCCACACTAATTGCACCACATAAACGCATAGTTGAGGCTCAGTTGAGGCTCCCTCCGCAAGATGAGGCCCCACGCAGTCTGCGTGATCTTCCTGTAGGAGGGACGGCCCTGACTTTAGTCCTCCGGTTTGTTTATCAATGCTACTTCCTGTCCCCCGGATGCTTTTAATTTATGTCTCTCTGTATGTCCGGTTTGAAGGAGGATCTTCAAACACAGCACATGTAACTCTTAGTTTCTGTATTTGTTTTTAAAATCCTCCTCTTTGCTCCACAGAGCTCATCAGCAGAGATCAGAGGGTCCTGGTGGTCAGTCTGCCCAGCAGCAGCAAACTGACCTGGACTCCATATTTATGGTGAGTAGACGTACAGCTACTCCTGCTGACTACAACAGCAACAAACTCAGTACTGAATTGTGATCAATACGGTCTTAATATGCATTATTTTGTATTTAGTGGAATGCTGTTTACAGCATTGTTCTTCTTTTCTTTAATCATCTTCTTATTATTATTTCAACCAATATCTTGCCGTTGAATAACTTCAGCCTACTTTAAGCTACAGAAACCATTCAGATATCAAAATATTCAGCCTTTTCAGCACATGATGGAAAACGTTCAACTTTTCCAAAATATTTTATACTTTTTGAAATATTCAGCTTTTTAAACTCTTTTTTTAACATGTAACTCAATGGGAGGAACCTTCAAATCCTCTTTTACCTACACCTTGCACCAAATGCTACTCCTTCCACATACTTTCAGCTAGAGACTTCATTCCAACTTTAAAATATATATTTTTGACACTTTTGGAGATATTTAACTTAGTTTGGAGCTTGGTAAAGAGGCCTTCTTCAGATTTTAACATTAGTGTGTATTGCGCAGCTCGTTAAGGCTTAGAGTGTGTGATGTCACAGCTAGAGTGGAGGAGAGCTTGAAATTCACCTTCATTTTTTTTCTTCTTAAACCTCCCATAATTCCCAAACCCTCCACTCCTTGGACATCATTTTTCATGAAAAACGTAGGAAAAACTCTCCTACATTGAAAAAGTAAAACAAATTAACCAAAATGCCTCGTGAGGGCATGAAGTGAAAAAACGTTCAACATGTCTCCTTTAAGGCCCATTGTAAATTCAGCCTGATCTTTCCTCAGAGCAGCAGCTGCACACCTTTAGTAAATCTGCCAAAAATGCCACATTATTGACACGAAAGTACACAAAAAGCAGACTCAGACGCCCCTCAGGGTCCTGACATGCTGCACGCGTTGACATTTTACCGATAGCAGCTACCGTTTTTAAACCATAGTTAGAAATGTAAGATTTTTTTGTTTATACCTTTTCTTTAAATATTAAGTGTCTTCACTATTTTTCCTACTCTTCCGGTTTAACATTCACTTCCAAGTTTTCAACAAAATCATTGCAATGCAGGCTACTGTCCCACAGCAGCTGCCTCTCTGTTGGACTCCGGTACTGCACATTACTCACGAGACGTTTTAAAAAAAGCTTTTCAGAAAACATCCGGGACTTGAGCCCAAGTAGCCAACCCCTAGCGCCGCCACTGCAGCCTGTAATGATTTGGTAAATCACCCGAGAGCGTTGGTAGCTAGCAACAGCTTGCAGTCCTTTGAGGGCACAGCAGCCGTGTGCGATGTGTGAAGAATCAACCCAGTCTCACAGCATTTCGTGTTATAGTCACGACATTTAATCTATTGATTCGTGTTCACCAACACGATTTTCCCCTTTTTCGTGTCACACAGAACGATTTTAAAAGCAATGTATTTCTATTGGTAGTATGTTTCGTGCCTGCACCACATCTTTTTGTCCGGTCGGGTCTTGGAAGACCGGAAGCTGTGTGGTTCATAAAAACATTTTCTTACTCAATATCAAGCCACGATTATTGATTTTATTTTAAATCGTATAATATCTGAGTTTTTTTGCCGTCCGTGAGGAAAAGAAATGGGGCTCAGAATACTGAAATATGTATTTTTTAAATCTTTTTTTCCTTCTAATTTGTTATTCTTTTCTAAATAACACACTGTTATTTACTCAACAATAACACACAATTATCCTTGTTTTTATTTATTTGTTTGATTCCATAATCTCTGGCTTTTTTGCCGTCCGTCAGGAAACGAATTTCAAATAAAGTCACCGGAAACAGACGTAGGCGATACACACCCACTGAACTGATTGCCCAAGATCCTCAGCTATGGTTGAAGCTCGGTGATTGGATGTTTTAGCCGCAATGCACGTTGGGATATGGTGTTAATGCAATATGAAATAACTATCAACAGAATTGCGTTGCCAAGCAACAGCTTGGGGTGAAAACAGTATTTCTGGTCTCGAAGTTTGCATAGTAATCTGCAGTACTCATCAACTAAAAACATCAGTTTATTCTTGTTAATTACACAACATTTATTGATTTAAATTGTGTACAATGCTTTTGTGTTTTCCCCCTTCGATTCGGAGAAAGAAATAGTTTTTTCGTAGTTTAGGATGGCCGAAGACACTACACTACCCATAATCCTCAGCTATCGTTTGGGACTACAGTCCCTTTGCTTGACAAACCCCGTGATTAATCTTCAAGCTCTGTGATTGGATGTTGGAGAGGCAGTGTGCCAAGATTACGCCGAGCGTCAAACAGCTCTTTGAAATGGAACGAAACCACGGCAGACTATCCAAAACTGGACTCGAACTTTTTATTCCACTACATTTATTTGTGTTACTTTGCAGATTCTGATTAATGATGTGAAATACAAACAACCCTTAAATCAGACTTTGGTTACACCTGAGTAAAATTCAGGGAAGGTGATGTCAAGTGCCAACAATCAGGCGAGATATTTGATAGTTGGTGCTTGAAAAGACTAAACATTTATCTGCAGATCCTTATAAAGTATATTCATTACTCGTTATTCTCTAATAGTTATTTAAAGACTGTATATAATGGCTATTTTGCACATCCCTTTCAAGATTTCAAGATTTTCTAAGGTTTATTGACATATCATACACAACTACGGTGTAGTTATGCAATGAATGAAAAACTTGGGTCACAGCTTCCTCAACAGTGCATTACAAGACATCTATCAATATGTGTGTATACCTCCACCATTACACTGTCAAATTCTGCACATTTCTTATACTATCTAAATACATCTTATAAGAGTATAATACATTATGTATAATATCAGTTAAAATAAGTGCTTCAACATAGTTAACATTGCAGGAAAGCAATATATTAGACGTTAAGTACTTTGTCAGGCTTAATCAGGGCTGTATCCAGGATTTCCTCAATATCCCCCGAGATTTTGGGGATTTTCATGATCTAGTTTGGTGCTTTTTAAGTCCTGTGGGGGGTCACAAATTGGATAATATATTGATTTCAAACCATCTCAGTGGGCTGCAGCATAAATTATCTTTGAAAGTGTAATACATAAGAATCAGTTGATTGCAGTGATGCAGTGATGAGTGATGAGTGATGATCATCACTAACTGTAAGCTTGTCACTCAGAGTAAACTACAGTTAACTTGACTGCTGGAGAAGAAAGATCAGAGGGGGTGGGAGAGAGCTGTGGCTGATGGGCCATTAGGTGTTTAAACACACAGCTGATCACCTGAGAGCTGCCGTTTCATTCAGACTGTTTAAAAAAAAAAACAACGGTCTGATTTTAACATTGCACAACGAATTGCACAAGGAACTCAATGTGTGATTGTTATAGCAGTAATATTAAAAACTAATAATACAGTAAACTATTAACACTGTACATATTATTGTTTGCCCGTGGTGAGATGACGAGGCTCCATTAAAATATAAACCTATTTTTATCGAATTACTGAGTTTAGGCACGTTAATAACGTTTTAATTAAGTTCACTACAGTATATTCATATTTTTCAGTGCTTTCATGTCAATTCGGTGAACATAAACATAAATGATCGTGAAGATGATGATTAAATTAGGATTAAAAATCGAGAGCCGGGCTGCATTTCCTCCCGTCGGATGTGATATAAAAACAAACCGATTATTTTGTAGTTGTAAACTCACGTGGATTAAACCACATTTATTAGTGCTTTCATGTCAATTCGGCAAACATATGATACATTAAATGATCGTGAGGATGATGATTAAAAATCGTTTTTTATGAGCCGGTCTGCATTTCCTGATGAAAAAACATAGCGATGGTTTTGTACTTACGCCAACGTGGATTAAACAACATTATTTTGTTAAATAAAAACATGTTGATGTTTTTTAAATGATTACATGTCTCTTATTTAGCACAGAGTATGATCCTATCTGTGACATATGGATCTTAATAAATATCCGCTATAGTACCAGACATAAATCTACTGTATCAAAGTTTATTTCACATGAGCTCCAGTGTGGAACCCCACTGCACCCCCTGGTGGATCAATGATCCATTGCAGCTGGCTTCATTATAATTGTATTTATTTATCAAGGGGGCGGTCTCAAGTCACGCTGGAGGTTTTCCTTTCAGCGAGGGCAGACCCCGTGCCGGCCACGGCCCCGGCGTTTCAAACTGTCCGAAATGAGGTGCTACATCTGTACACGATCTGATGTTGACTACCAGTTAAAGTTTACATTTTATTCTGTTCCAGCTGCTGGAGGAGAACATTGATACTTTTGTGAAGAACGAGCTGAAGAAGATCCAGACAGTCCTGACTTCAGATTACCCAGAATGCTTAGAGAGTCAGAGTGAGGATGAGGTGTTGGACGGTGAGGATGACGAGCAGAGGAGGAGCAGCAGAGAGGCATTTCTGAACATCTCACTGCACTTCCTGAGGAGCATGAAGCAGGAGGAGCTGGCTGACCGTCTGCACAGCAGTAAGAGGATTTAACACATTTAACAGGATGGAGAGGAGATGGAGGAAAGATGGGAGGAGTTTCACTTTACTACTTTACTACTGGTACTAAAACATTAGTTAAGGAAGCAACAAAACGTTGTGCTGTTAATATTTTTGTTCTGGGGACATTACTAATAAACGGAGCTGAAGATCTCGAAACCTTAATGCGCTAAAAAAAGTAGCGCAAATGAATCACTTCACCAAACGTTATGTATTTTGTTGACACTGATTGTACCATGAATTGCATGGCAGTTAAAAGGCACAAAAAACAGAAATCTGCACAAGCTAGACTGGAGAGCACTGGACATCAGTATGAACCATCACTACCTCGCTACAGCTGCACACCTGATCCATGAGTCAATTCTGCACCCAATCTTTCAGTGTGGTGTAAACAGAGGAAAGGTATTTTGCCAAATCCTACGCCGGTTTCCTGAAGTTACACAGGAGTTTGAGATAGCGGACAGAGCTGTATACGTATGTTGAGAAAGCAAATGTTCCAATCATACGGACCAGACATCAGAAAGACTTCACCCTGCCAGCTCCAGAGCACAATGCCTTCATAATGTCTGATTCGGTACATGTGCGGGTGGAGCTGTCATAGTTTTACTATGAGGAAGTGGGCATGGTGAGCTTGTGTTAAGCACAGACCTTATAGAGTGGTGCAGTGATGAGTCCTAAAACCCGGAAGTGAGTTAGCGTTTTACACTCCCTGTTCCCTCGTCTTAGTCAACGGTTTTTTGAACATGTTTTTGGAAAATAGCTGGAAATAAGGTCTGTGGTTGAGAACAAATTAAGAAGAAACGGATCACGTTTGTTCCACGACATTAAATACATCAGCAGTGACCCCACTCGTGATCTTGAAGAGTGACGTGTCTGAAAAACGATGGTTGTTAACAAGTGGCTCAATAAGACTGCAGAAGTTGTGGAGGCTCTCTCTCTAGGTAGTCCTCAGACGAGCCTCCATCGTCGCTTCCATCCGGTTCTCCATACATCTAGCCAGTTCATTGGTACTTTGTGCTCCTGCGTCATTCTTGAGTACGTCCACGTATGTTGGTGTGGGACGTCCTCATGACCGATGCCCGTGTGTTGGTTCCCACAGCACCAATTTGCTGGCTGGCAGCTCTTGATGCCTTTGGCAATGTCCTGCTAGTCTCATTCTCCTGGCTGCAATTTTCTCGCTCACCCTTGGTATTCCCTCGTACAGGATCTTGTTGGTTACATGTACACTCTTGCTGATGTTAAGTACTGCTCGCAAAATTCTGGTGTAGCATCCGTCAGACTTTTGCAGGGTTGGCTTCAGGGTCCAGCATTCACTGCCATAGAGGAGAACAGACTCTACCGTTGCGTAGAAGAAGCTGAGTTTGATTTGACGGGGGAGGTTGGAGTTCCATACACTAGTCATGCCGTTCAGGGCCCTCCATGCAAGTGCCTTCCTCACCTTAAGATCTTGCTCGGTTGAGTTGACCCATGAGCCCAGGTACTTGAAGTCCTTGAATTCTTTAAGCACAGTGCCTTCTGTTGTTGTCAGAGGTGGATGTTCCGGTAAGATGTTATAGGTGATAACCTCAGTTTTCTTGGCATTTAACCTAAGGCCAACCTTGGCACACTCTAACTCCACTCTGTTCAGGAGTCCCTTTGCTTGTTCCACACTGTCGGAGAGCAGGCTGATGTCGTCCGCATAGTCCAGGTCTGTCAGGACTACTGTGGGGTATCGTCTCGACCTCCTTGGTGTTAGAGTGAAGCCAAGATCCTGCTCTCGTCCACTGATGGCCTTCCTGAGCGCATAGTCCAGGACTATGATGAAGAGGAAGGGGGCTAGGGTGTCCCCTTGCATTACCCCAGCCAGGATGTCAAACTCCTCGCTGTTGCCATCTGGGGTCACCACACTGGCCCTTGTTCCTGCGTACATGGTCTCTATTGCCCGGAGTAGGTTGGGAGGGACACCGTATGCCTCTAGGATCTTCACCATTGTGCTTCTGTGGATCGAGTCAAATGCCTTTTTGAAGTCGATAAAGCACAGTACAGCAGTCAGGTTATCCTTTTTCACCTCCTCGATCATTCTCCTTTGTGCCAAGATCTGGGCTACGGTGGTTCTCCCCTCTCGAAAGCAATTATGGTTCTCCCTCAGGTGAGGGTCGATGGGTGCCGTTGTACGTCATTACGCCGAACACGTAAACACTCCTCTAAGTTTGTTAGCCCTGTTCTGCTTGAAAGCAAGTACCTGCCTCCTAAAAACTGTTAAAACAAACGCTTCAACTTGTACTATTTTGAATCTCATCAATCAGTCGTGCGACCCTGCTTTACTCGGCTGTAGTTCCTTTATAGCATAACATTAGCATTTTGCTTCTGGCGATTCGATTTATGATTCGAAAATTATAAAAGTAGGGTAGACATGTGGAGATTATCCGGCTGAACACAACGTGCATTTATCAAACAGGTTCGTTTTCGACAGACCTTATTTTTTACAATATTCCAAAATCCTATGGAGAAATCCTGTTGCTTTTTGTCAAGGGAACCAGCAGCTTACTTCAAGGTCGGCCTACAAAAATACGTCATCCCTGCACCGCTCTAATACAGGGATCTTGGTCTTTGTTTATATTAGCATTGCTAACACTCAGAGCTAACCTGTACTGGAGAGAGTATGTGTAAAACAGCAGGTAATTAAAAAAAAGGAACTCACCTTGTGGTAAACCTGAGAGAGAAAAAGCATTTGAGCTCCATACTGTTTCTGTTATAATCCTTGATGTGGTTTGGAACATGATATGGCATTTAATCACGGCAGCATTTAGCTGAGAATCACCTGAGTTATCAGCCTTTATCTCTGCAGCTCTGCTCCAAAGGGGGCGGGGCCAGCGGCTACAGTCAGAGGATCAGCCATTCTCTAACAGGGCTGAAATAGAGGGATATGAGGGATGTCTAAAATGCAGGATTTGTTTGGTATTTTGAGCAAAACACTGTATAGACATATTTTTTTATATATTTGTATATATCTGAGACTCATAATATATGCCTAAAAATAGCATAATAGGAGATCTTTAAGATACTCGTGTACTTGTTTGTCCACTCAGGAACTAATGCTGCAGTCTGCGGACGTAATCTCAAATCCAACCTGAAGGAGAGGTTCCAGTGTGTTTGAGGGCATTGCTAAAGCAGGAAACCCAACCCTTCTGAACCAGATCTACACAGAGCTCTACATCACAGAGGGGGGGTCTGCAGAGGTCAATGATGAACATGAGGTCAGACAGATTGAAACAGCATCCAGGAAACCACACAGACCAGAAACAACCATCAGACAAGAAGACCTCTTTAAAGCCTCACCTGGAAGAGATGCACCAATCAGAGCAGTGATGACAAAGGGAGTGGCTGGCATTGGGAAAACAGTCTTAACACAGAAGTTCACTCTGGACTGGGCTGAAGGCAAAGCCAACCAGGACATCCAGTTCATATTTCCATTCACCTTCAGAGAGCTGAATGTGGTGAGAGAGAACAAGTACAGCTTGGTGGAACTTGTTCATCACTTCTTCTCTGAAACCAGAGACGCAGGAATCTGCAGGTTTGATCAGTTCCCGGTTGTGTTCATCTTTGACGGTCTGGATGAGTGTCGACTTCCTCTGGACTTCCACAACACTGAGATCCTGACTGATGTCACAGAGTCCACCTCAGTGGATGTGCTGCTGACAAACCTCATCAGGGGGAAGCTGCTTCCCTCTGCTCGCCTCTGGATAACCACACGACCTGCAGCAGCCAATCAGATCCCTCCTGAGTGTGTGGACATGGTGACAGAGGTCCGAGGGTTCACTGACCCACAGAAGGAGGAGTACTTCAGGAAGAGATTCAGAGATCAGGAGCAGGCCGGCACCATCATCTCCCACATCAAGACCTCACGAAGCCTCCACATCATGTGCCACATCCCAGTCTTCTGCTGGATCTCTGCTACAGTTCTGGAGGAGGTGTTGAAAACCAGAGAGGGAGGAGAGCTGCCCAAGACCCTGACTGAGATGTACATCCACTTCCTGGTGGTTCAGTCCAAAGTGAAGAACATCAAGTATGATGGAGGAGCTGAGACAGATCCACACTGGAGTCCAGAGAGCAGGAAGATGATGGAGTCTCTGGGAAAACTGGCTTTTGAGCAGCTGCAGAAAGGCAACCTGATCTTCTATGAGTCCGACCTGACAGAGTGTGGCATCGATATCAGAGCAGCCTCAGTGTACTCAGGAGTGTTCACACAGGTCTTTAGAGAGGAGAGAGGACTGTACCAGGACAAGGTGTTCTGCTTCGTCCATCTGAGCGTTCAGGAGTTTCTGGCTGCTCTTCATGTCCATCTGACCTTCATCAACTCTGGAGTCAACCTGCTGTCAGAAGAACCAACAACCTCCCAGAAGTCTAAGATGAACCTAAACTAACACATCTCTACCAGAGTGCTGTGGACCAGGCCTTACAGAGTCCAAACGGACACCTGGACTTGTTCCTCCGCTTCCTCCTGGGTCTTTCACTGCAGACCAATCAGACTCCTACGAGGCCTGCTGACACAGACAGGAAGTGCTCAGAGACCAAAGGAAACAGTCCAGTACATCAAGAAGAAGATGGAGAGGATCTGTCTCCAGAGAGAAGCATCAACCTGTTCCACTGTCTGAATGAACTGAATGATCGTTCTCTAGTGGAGCAGATCCAACAGTCCCTGAGTTCAGGAAGTCTCTCCACAGATAATCTGTCTCCTGCTCAGTGGTCAGCTCTGGTCTTCATCTTACTGTCATCAGAAGAAGATCTGGACGTGTTTTTGACCTGAAGAAATACTCTGCTTCAGAGGAGGCTCTTCTGAGGCTGCTGCCAGTGGTCAAAGCCTCCAAAAGCTGTAGGTGGAAGGATGAATGGAATACAAACATCATCAAATGTGTTTATGTGTCATGGAGGAGAAATATACTTTATTTGTTTATCTTTTTAAATCCTCTTCAGGCTGAGTGGCTGTAAGCTGTCAGAGAGAAGCTGTGAAGCTCTGTCCTCAGTCCTCAGCTCCCAGTCCTCTAGTCTGAGAGATCTGGACCTGAGTAACAACGACCTGAGGATTCAGGAGTGGATCTGCTGTCTGCTGGACTAAGTCCACACTGTAACTGGAGACTCTCAGGTCAGTATTCAATTTTTTTTAAAGTTTACCCGTAAGCTTTTTGGCTTAATGTAATTTAATTTAATTAATTTAATTGACTCACTAAGAGCTTTTTGACTTAAAAGACTTAAATAACACTGTGTGTGTGTGTGTGTGTGTGTGTGTGTGTGTGTGTGTGTGTGTGTGTGTGGTGTGTGTGTGTGTGTGTGTGTGTGTGTGTGTGTGTGTGTGTGTGTGTGTGTGTGTGTGTGTGTGTGTGTGTTGTGTGTGTGTGTGTGGTGTGTGTGTGTTGTGTGTGTGTGTGTGTGTGTGTGTGTGTGTGTGTGTGTGTGTGTGTGTGTTCAGTCTCTCAGGCTGTCTGGTCACAAACAAAGGCTGTGTTTCTCTGGCTTCAGCTCTGAGCTCCAACCCTCCCATCTGAGAGAGCTGGACCTGAGCTACAATCATCCAAGAGAATCAGGAGAGAATCTGCTGTCTGTTCTACAGGAGGATCCAGACTGGAGACTGGACACTCTCAGGTATGGAGAGACCGTCAGCATGAAGAACTTCTTGTTTCTCTTAATTCTGTTCAGAGAAGTTTTAAAGCCTGAGTAAGGAAACACACGGATCCCTTACAATCTTATTGAATGGAAACATTTATAAGTAACATTAAAATCAAGGAAGTAAAATCATTCTCATCATTTATCAGGGATGTGTTGGTTCTCTACTTCGGTCCTGAATATTAAATATTAACAACTACTAAATATATTGAAATGAAAATTCTGTTTTCGGACATTAATAGTGATCATTTGATTTTCATTGTGTTGTTCTGTAGAACCACCAGTAGGATCAAACGGTTAATTCCCATTTCGCCCATTTCCCGTTTTGCCCCCTGTCCCATGCAGCCCCAACAACAGCCTCTGATTCGTCAACAGACTTCATGCAGTGCTTCATGGGATGCATCATTAGATCTATAAACTCTAACCCTAACTCTAAGACACAAGCAAAACAAGTATAATGTCTTATGTGGCCTAAAGTAAAAAAAGGGGCGAGATGGGAAGACACCGGATCAAACCTCTGTTGTTTAGGGAAATATCTGAACTTTTGTGCAACACACGAGAACACCTGTTCTTACACCTATAAGATTTTATAATGCATTAGAAAATCATCCTGACTGTGTTTCTTTCTCCAGAGTGGACCATGGTGGAGAGAAGTGGTTAAAACCAGGTCTGATGAAGTGTAAGTGTGGATTCATGTTGACTTATGATGACAAAGAAATAAACAACATCAGTACACAAAATACATAAAGTATGAATCTGATGATAAACCAATGCTGGTTCTTTTTCTCTCCATCAGATTCCTGTGAACTCACACTGGACACAGACACAGCACACATAAAACTCCAACTGTCTGACAACAACAGGACGGTGACATGTTTGAGAGAGAAGCAGAAATATCCTGATCATCCAGAGAGGTTTGACTCCTGGCTTCAGCTGATGTGTAGAGAAGCTCTGACTAGTCGCTGTTACTGGGAGGTCGAGTGGAGAGGAAGGGTTTATATATCAGTGACTTACAGAGGAATCAGGAGGAGAGGAAACAGGGGGGACTCTCAGTTTGGAGGGAATGATCAGTCCTGGAGTCTGAGATGCTCTGATGAAGGTCACTCTGTCTGGCACAAACAGACAGTAACACACATCTCCTCCTCCTCCTCCTCCTCCTCCTCTCCTCTCCTCCTCCTCCTCCTCCTCCTCCTCCTCCTCCTCCTCCTCCTCCTCTGGTAGAGTAGCAGTGTATCTGGATCATCCTGCTGGCTCTCTCTCCTTCTACAGAGTCTCCTCTGACACACTGATCCACCTCCACACCTTCAGAACCACATTCACTGAACCTCTGTATGCTGGGTTTGGGCTCTGGTCACATGACTCCTCAGTGTCTCTGTGTTCTCTGTAGGACGAGAGAACTTCCTCTCCAGTGGTTTGAATGTTGTACATACAGAAGGCTTCACCTTGGTTAACATTTGGCTCAATGATTGTGCGTAATTGAGAAGAGGCATTTAGTTATTCTGCTCCGTATGTCTCTGTAACGGAGAGGATCTCAGGGGACATAGATCTCAGACTCCGTTACGCTTTATGTGGCTTCCTCATTGGTGAAGCACATGATTTGCAACACATATGAACATTGGATGAGCATTCCTGGGTCACAGCAAAATATAGGCAGTTATACAATAAGGACATCAGCGAGTGTTACGTTTAAAAACCTTTATTGAATGATATGACAGCTGGTAAACGAGCATTAATATTTGATGCTGGATCGGTCCCGCCGCCTGTGAATAAATAATCATAGTTACCGATCAGAGCGATCTTCATCACTCAAAGTAAGATTAAAGACATATGTTTCTTGTAAAAAATGCAGTTTGTTAACGTTATAAATTGGGTGGAGGATATCTGTTACATTTATATCTGCTGGGGGATGCTAGTTCTCCTTTCATACATGAATTATATATAGATTATTTAATGTTTGTTATTGTTTAACTTGTCTTCATCTTAACTGTAAGCACATGTCTGACTGTAGCACCCTATCAATGGTACCTCCTAAATAGTGGGGCTATAAAGGCTCTTAGTGCCATTGTTGGGTTGGTGTAGGTTGGTTACAGTCGGTGGTGTTGCAGAGTTGAATGGTCCAGAATTGAAGAGTTCAGCAGGCCTGGCTATTTGACATTCCCTTGTAAATAGTTGTAAATATAGTGAACTGTGTAAATAAATGCCCACGCTGACGATTGGCTGGATGTTCTGCCTCTGCCTCCTCACTGTTGGTCGACCGCTCACAGGTCAACCTAACCGTCTGAAACACTCTCCCAGTAATTGCACATTTGAATATGTGTATAAAGTTCTCTGAATTGCTTTGTTGTTGAAATGTGATGTAAAGTTAAACTTGCCTTTCCTTTGCTGGCAGAAATGTTAGATCTCTTCCTAAAAGGGTGAAATGATCTCCTTGGCGTTGAGCTAGTTGTGTACAAACCAATGTGACTTATATTCACCTTAATAACACTTTGTTTGGAGCAGAATCTAATAGCTGCTTATTATCGATGTATTCATTGTATTTAAGTTCAATAAAGGTTTGAAGACAAAACATTTATCAATGATCTCATGAATCCAAGTAGTGTTTTTTCCATCCAACATGTTTCAAAACATGTATATAGTTGTAAATTGTTACAAAGGTCTGACCTAACGTAACAGCTGTTAGAAGTGCTTGATGCTCACTGAGATGCAGGGAAGTTACAGCCAATGAACTGCAGGATAAAAGAATATATAAAGATCTGTTCCAGTCTTTGCCAACTCCTCTCGTCCACCTGGAACATCAAGCAGGACACATGTTAAGTTCTCAAGCTCTCTATCAGGTCTCTTTACAAACTAGGGTCATTCACCCATTCACACACACTCTCTCTCTCTCTCTCACACACACACACACACACACACACATCAGGAGCACATCAGGGTTCAGCATCAACATGTGCAGAACACCAACATACATTGGGAATTACTAAAAGTAGGTCAGTGAGAGGAAATGAAGAAATTACAACATGTCTGATAACTGGAGAGGGATTTATGAAGAGTTCCTAAATGGTGGCAGTTTTGGCATCAGTTTGATTGTAATCTGAGATCATCAGTGAGAAATGCAGGGCGTGGCTGAACTGGTCTGACAGCTCCAATCAACTGAGGAGCTTTTATAAAACTCTTAATACTCTGAAGTTAAGTGCATAAAGAGAGAAGGGCTCAATGCAACCATCTTCCAACACTGAGAATGATCAGACTAAACTATCCGTTGTTTCTCCATTCAACGTTTGTCATAATGTAAAGTTGTGTTTGTCTTAGCCCCTCCTCTTCTAAACTTGGTGTGAAAATGTGCATTTCAGACCCTCTGCAGACCTCCTGATCTTTGTTCTTCGACTGCTTGACTCTGTAACGATTTACCTTCGATTTACCTTCTTGCGAAAATAAACTCCCTAAAAGACCGTCTTATTCCAAGAATCTTCATTTCAGTATAACGGAAAGGTTTCCTCACCATTTTATTATTATTTGTTCGTTTGTCTCGGTAAACTTCCACCACGATGTGGCGTCACGAACAGGATCCCTTGAAAGACCGTCAAAGACAGTACATTTCCACCACACAATGTAATGTGAGTGTGTGTGGTGTCTGTGTGTGTGTGTGTGTGTGTGTGTGTGTGTGTGTGTGTGTGTGTGTGTGTGTGTGTGTGTGTGTGTGTTAGTTTGACCACTAGAGGTCAGCAGAGACATACAAATAAAAACAGAGTGTCAGTAGACGCTCTGCACGTGATCTCTATAAATGAACAACAACACCTGGTTAGAGTGAGGGTTTAGTGAACGAGTATGTTCACATTTTAAATACATGACACTGAGATGTTTACAGCACTTGTGCACGGACTTAAGAAGAGTAAAAGCAAATCCTCTGAAGATGTTTTCTAACATTTGATTTAAAGAGGTTTCATATAAGAGATAACGAGGTGTGTGTGAAGCCGTCCCTTGAGTTTAAAGCAGAATTAGCTTTGACATTACAGATAAATCTACACTTACAGTTATAATTAGATATACATATTTTAATGCTATCAACAATTAGTTTTTACTGTCACTATATATTTTCATTAGTTTTTCGATATTAGAGTCAAAGGTTTTTACAGATTTGGATATCGCTCTGAATCGCTCCATGAATCAGAAAGTACTGCCATAAAAAAATCATTTTCTGCATGTTTTTAGTGATAAAGTGTGTTTTAATGAGTGTGAGATAAAGACGTAACAATCTGACAATTATTTTTAAATGTTTAGACAAAAAACTATATTTTCATGGAAGTAGGGTCAATTAAATTAGAACATTCTACAGAAAGAAGTTGTAATTTTATGGAGGAAGAACGTCATAATCATCCCATTGAACGTCAAACATCTCAGAGATTATTTTTAACGTAATATTTAGTAATATTAAAGAGTAAGGTCAACATTTTGGGAGAAAAAAGTCTAAATGGACAAAGTTTGGGACGTTTTATATATAAGTGAAATACTCAGAAACTGGACTGGAATAAAAACCCTGATGGCTCTACCAAATGGTGGCGCCGGCAGTTAAAGGGTTAAAGGAAAGGTCAGAGTCGCCTGTATTTCCTCAGGAGACTCAGGGCCTTCAACGTCTGCAGATGTTTTGTGACTCGGGGTCTCCAGTGGTCTCCATTTATAACTCCTCACCCTTCCTTAAAGAGAACTGACACACCACCTCTATGTGCAATATAAATATCATCATTACAGACACTTCCTTCGTTCTGCTTTATATCACGTGCACGATTAACAACAATGTGCAATATTTAACCAGCAAATCCGTTTTCTGCCACTACGTCTTTTTGCACGTTTCAATCCTGCTTCTGTTCAGTTGTTTACATTCATTATGTCACCGTCTCTGTTTCTTGTAGTTGTTTAATTGCTCTCTTCACAGCTCTGTTAGTGTACAGTTGTATTATTATGTTTCTGGGTTTAATGTCTCTTTGTTACTCTGGCACACAATCTCTAAATAAACCTTATTGTTGAACACAAAGAATGTTAATCCAGGGAGTATTGAGTGTAAAACATTTGACGTGAATCTACCAGAATAACACCTGGAGGTCTTTGTTTGGGAGATGATCAATGATGTCCTGAAAATGTAGAAAGTAAAAGAGCAATGATGAAATGAATGGAAGGTTTCCGTAACAGAGTTTTCTCCAGAGGGGCGATCAGAGTCCGGATTTGAAGTGAGAATATTGGTTATTAATTACCCCCCAGCAGACTCACAGAGACTCATATTTGAGATGTGTAAATTATGTTTGATAATTCAATCCAGATAAAAAGATTCCTGCTCTGCCTGCGGGATGTTTTTCCTTTAATCGTTCGTATGTTTTGTGTTGTTTGTTTGCTGCTATTTTTTAATCAAAGATGCTAATTTCACCTCCAGCTAGAGCCGCTCATTTGCATTTCTGAAAGAAACTAAAACCGCTTTTATTGATTCTGACAGAGAGGAGGAAAAGAGTAGAGTTCAAAGAAATTAAGGTTCAATTATCAATATTTTTTTTATTATAAAGTGACTTTGTTGACATTATTATGAACTTTAAATCATCTTTCAGTCCTTTTTTCAACAAGTCCTTTAACCCAACGACTAAATATGTTTACTTTTATTATGAATGTATTCAAATTGCTTACAATAACAACACTACGCCGCAGGTCCAAATGGAATATCTCAAACAGCCAAACAAATACATTTTTGATTCTAATCTGTGTTTTTAGTGTTTTACGAGACCTTCCACACCAAGTATGAAATTACACAGATGTGCAGCCGGAGGATAGAACATGACTTTGGGAAACATATTTTCTTCGAGGAAATTAAATCTGTGATTATTTGATTTATATTTAGAGAATCAGAGTCTAAACATGTCAGTAAATACCATATTGGTGAATCTAAAAACGAGGGTTGCTAACAAGTGTCTAAATGAAACAAATAAATCACGGCCAACATTAGCCACTTTTAGCTTAGCGGTGGTGACGTGAAGTCATGTGACCGTGCTGTAGTTCCTTTATAGCCCAACATTAGCCTCCTTTAGCTTAGCGGTGGTGACGTGAAGTCATGTGACCGTGCTGTAGTTCCATTATAGCCCAACATTAGCCTCCTTTAGCTTAGCGGTGGTGACGTGAAGTCATGTGACCGTACTGTAGTTCCTTTATAGCCCAACATTAGCCACCTTTAGCTTAGCGGTGGTGACGTGAAGTCATGTGACCGTGCTGTAGTTCCTTTATAGCCCAACATTAGCCACATTTAGCTTAGCGGTGGTGACGTGAAGTAATGTGACCTTGCTGTAGTTCCTTTATAGCCCAACATTAGCCTCCTTTAGCTTAGCGGTGGTGACGTGAAGTCATGTGACCGTGCTGTAGTTCCTTTATAGCCCAACATTAGCCACCTTTAGCTTAGCGGTGGTGACGTGAAGTCATGTGACCGTGCTGTAGTTCCTTTATAGCCCAACATTAGCCTCCTTTAGCTTAGCTGTGGTGACGTGAAGTCATGTGACCGTGCTGTAGTTCCTTTATAGCCCAACATTAGCCGCCTTTAGCTTAGCGGTGGTGACATGAAGTCATGTGACCGTGCTGTAGTTCCTTTATAGCCCAACATTAGCCTCCTTTAGCTTAGCGGTGGTGACATGAAGTCATGTGACCATGCTGTAGTTCCTTTATAGCCCAACATTAGCCTCCTTTAGCTTAGCGGTGGTGACGTGAAGTCATGTGACCGTGCTGTAGTTCCATTATAGCAGTGACTACCAACTGGCGGCCCGCGGGCCACATCCGGCCCGCACGACGGGGGTGACTGTGGCGTTGGCGGAGTGGTTAGTGCGTTCGCCCCCCACTCATTTTTTTTTTTACAACGTCTCGTGAGTAATGTGCAGTATCGGAGTCCAACAGAGAGGCAGCAGCTGCGGGACAGTAGACTGCGTACTGCGAAACCTTCCCTGTCTTGAAGAAGAAGTGTTCCTTCGTTGTGAAGAGCTTTATATTATGTGCTCCGCAGCAGTATCCACGCTGCGACAGAGTCCAACAGAGAGGCAGGAGCTGCCGGACAGTAGCCTAGAAGTGATCCGTTAGCGTGAAGAGTCTGCTAAACTTTATGCGCCCCCCTCCCCGGGCTATATATATTCTGGGCTATATAAAAATCGCTGGCCCGCGAAAGTGTCTATTGGATACATTTTGGCCCTTGGACAAATGTAGTTGGTGATCCCTGCATTATAGGCTAACGTTAGATTTTTACTTCAGAAATAATAAAGTGGTGTTACTATGTGGAGATTATCCTGCTGAACTAAACGTATAAGTATCATAAACGTTTGTTTGAAACAGATTATTTTCTAACATAATCCAAAATCACATTGACGAATCCCATTGGACCAGGGAGATGCTGCCTTCAGGGACCAACACAGAAAGACTACCTCCCTGCAGCTACATTATAAAGCTATTTACTTTAGATCATAGATGTCTAACGTGTGGATCTACCGTCCTGTGTTTGTGTTCTCAGACAGACGGCGGCGTGTTAATGAAGTCAGCAGTCGCTCTCCTCTCTAGTGTCGATCTGCTGACCTGCACGAGTGCTATTTGTTTAAAGCTCAGCTAATCCTCAATTGTCACGCTCCCATAATCCCATCGCCGGCCTTCCTTTTCAATCCCATCAACCCCCCTTTTCCTCCCCTCTCTCTCCCCTCTCACTCCCCCACCTGCAGAAATCACTACGACGGCCACTCCAACATGAACCAAATGTCAGAGCGCCGTGCAGCCGCAGAGCGACGAGATAATTACAGCCGCCGCTCGGCAAAAACAACACGTGAAGGACAGAGAAGGTGAACCAGGTAGTGTGTTGAAGACAATAAGAGACAGATATGAGTTTAACATTAATCCACTTTAAAATCTCAAGTGTTTCTGAATCCACAAGTCACGGAGAATACTTATTTAAAGAAAGGAGATTTGCTGATGATGTGATTTCTGTTCTGTGATCCTAAATTGACCCGCAACGAGACGAGGTTTTTACAGAAAGTGAGGCGGGATTTATTGATTTTAAAATGGAAAATGTTGAAATCTGCAAAGACAGGCAACACAAGAAAAGTTTTCAGTACGTCTTTAAGAATACAGTGATTTTAAAGAGTGAATTTGAGTTATCTAGTATTCTCTCAGGAGTAGATGTCACTTTTATTCTCCAGTTTCAAAAAATCCAAAATGTGAATATGTTCAGGATCTAAAATATTAAACAAAGCTCAATTTATTTATTTTATTTATTTAAAATATGAAGCAATTAAAGAAATACCTTCATATAATCTTTTCATCTATTTCTCCTCAATTCGTCTCAAAAACAACAATGAATATAACTCATGATTCTTATGATGTGTCTCCCTCCCAAAAAACACATTTTGCCAAACAAGTGACAAAACACACAAGTTGAATTTGACCAATAGCATCAATAATATCGGGCTTTTTGTCAGGTTCTGAAAGATATAGATATTGCATTAATATCACTAATAATTGCTAGTTTATATATTTTGCATAATGAGTATTTTAGCTTTTAGTATTTTAAGCATATTTTGATGCAAACCTTTTTGGACTTCTACCTGTAAGAGGGTATGTATATACTGTGGTATTGCTAATTTCACTTAAGTAAAGAGATGAGTATTTCTTCCAACATTACAGAGTACTGGATTGTTTTTAATTATCTCATAAGATCTGAAAAAAAGCAAGATTTACATACTTGAAATAGAATAAATGTCATATCATGGTCCCCCCTGGTAGACCCCTTCACAGATAACAACACAGACTATAACACCCCTTGTTGGGAAATACCAATTGTGTGCAATATATATATATATGCCGTTAATAACTGCGCAATATTACCTGGCTTCTAAATCCTCAGAATGTGACAGGATTTATATTTTGTAAATGTTTTAATTGTTTAAAACATTTTTGTATCTTTAATTATTTTTTATGCATGCTATAAATATGAAGCTGTCTGTGGCTCTTTTCCTTCTGTAACAAATGTAAGTTTCCCCTCTGTGGGACTAATAAGATATTCTGATTCTGATTCTGATTCTGATTCTGATTCTGATATGAATTAAGATCTATAATGCAGCAGTAATTTGAATTTATATTAAGTGACACTTACTTAAATATCAACTACTTTGGACATAGAAACGTCTTTTAAACATATTCAGAATTATTCATATTTATATTTGTATCTAATCAAACTGTTATTTTAATGTATATTTGTATTCTTTGTATCCTAGTGTGAACTCCTGACTCCTGACTTTCCCTACAGGTTTTTTTTTTAAAATGCTTTTATCCTTAAATAACCCAAAAGAAGAAGAAGACGCTCCTCAGGATCCACAGATAGTCGAATGTTTCATGTAATAAATCATCATAACTCGTGTTGTAAGCACAGAGCGTTATCTGGCAGCCCCCCTGTGGAGATGCCCTGCAGGGGATGGTAGCTGGTGGGTGCCCCCCCCATCACCCTAACCCCAGGGTGCCCCCCCATCACCCTAACCCCAGGGTGCCCCCAGCATCACCCTCACCCCAGGGTGCCCCCCCCCCCCTCAGGTTCAGTTTTAATGGAGATGAGCAGAAGATGCAGATTGTTTTCTGTTTCCTGACGCCACCATCAGACTTTGTTTTATTAACATGTGCTTCCCTCTTTATCTAAGATCTACGCCTACTCATTGTATGTTGTTTTTTATCTGGACTGCTGCTGTACAGATGTACATTTTGAATCCTTTTTATTCAATTTCTTTTCCACTGGATGTAGATTCTGAAAGTAGAATATTCACTTCAAGCTAGAAATGTAATCATAAAGCATTTTAATGGCCCAAATGTCCTAGAAGTTTGGATTTTTTGTCACGACTACACAGCAGACACCCAACTTATTTTTTGTGGAAAATACGAACTTATAAAAAAACAACATTTTGTGTAAAAAAATACAAAAAAAGAATTCGAGAAAAACATCAGAATTTTGAGGTTTTCTGAAATAAATCTCTATTTTGAGAAAAAAAATCAAAAAATCAAAAAGATTTTGTGAAAAAAGTCAGAATTTTAAGTAAATGTCAGAATTCTTAGACATTTCAGAAAAAAGGCAACATTTTGGGAGAAAATACAACATACAAATCTAAAAATAACGAATTTAAAGAAACATTTCCTAATTTTGAGTTTTATAGAAAAAAGCCAACATTTTAAGAAATAAGTCTGAATTCTGCGATTTTCAGAAAAAAAAGTATTATTAAAATATTATTTGTACAAAAATGTATTTTATCCGAGCTCATTCTCAGCTGAGGTGATGGGATGGTTCACAGCATCCTCTGCTAGTGACTGCAGGATGACATATGACACTACATCTGATATGAGGACATCTTTAATATCTGTCTTGTGGTGAAGATGCTCTGATATGAGAAGAACCAGAACATATGAGACTGCAGACTAAAGATCATGAGGACTCTAATACTGACACAAGACAAAGGTCCACTGTGCTGACATTTAGAAACACAAGAGACCTAATTCAATTTACCTGTCAGTTATCCATCCATCCATTTGTAAGTCAAGCAAGCTAACGTTCGGTCTCATCATGCAGTATGGCCATTTTAGAATCACATATATGACATTATTGTATAATAATTATTGATGCATTAATGTGTTCACGTCTTCAGAGTTACACTTGGTAAAAGTAGGTCTAATTTGAAATATCCTATGTAGCCTACTGCTGGGTAGCTGAACACAGATCTGACGACTAGCTGGTAATTGATGCTGTAAAACGAATGTAGTGCATCAACTGAAGAACAAGTACCTCATGTTTAACTTAATTAAAGTACCTGAGTAAATGTTTTATTTAACAATTTAAATGTGCCCGCTGCTGGACAAATACATAGATTTCAAAAACATTTCTCAGAGATTTCAAAAGAGATTAAAGCTCTACAACACATCACTCATGCATAATGCAACGCAACAGATTTCAGGAGGCTCCCAGTTAAACCATTTAGTGTCTTTTCAGCTCGAATCAGAGCTCCCAGTCATGAATTATGATGAGCACATGCACACTACCCCGATCTGTAAAATGAACAATTAAGCAGCGCGGCGCTAATTAAGCGCGGAGATCAAGCGTCTCTCTGTGGTCTCGCCCTGAAGGAGGCTCTTCTTCTGGGCCTTTCATCAAAGCCACGCCCGGGGACGGAGCCTCCTCCTGCGGCTAAACGCGGATTAACACGCCTCTTACAAAAGAAAAGTGTTTCAACAGAAAGCTGAAAACCGACACAGGCTGATAACACTACAAATATTTCCTGCCGAACACGACGCATGAAAGAAATGTGTTGAATCATTATTAGAAGAAAACACAGAAACAAAGACGCTGCTCCAAATGCAAATGAAGCCAGCGCTTAAATCTTTATTTATGCCCGCCTACTGAGTGGCACGTTTCATCTCGTCATCTCTTCTTCTGCTGCTCTTGTTCTTGGGGAATATGCAAAGTTTATCAGGCCTGCATCCTGACTTTCATGACTGATGGAGGAGTCAGGTAGGAGCGGTTTCAGCCGGCGGCGGTGAATCAGCGCCGTGACGCCCGTGTCTGCTAATGCGCCGCGACATGCTCCTGATGCCAGCGCTTCATTATAAATATTTTTAAAGGCGCTGCGACCTTCTGGTGCGCGAGGCCTTTGATTCCTGCTGCTCCGCGGGTTTCAGCTCGTCGTTATGACAGCGGCGCCCCGACAGCTCCTCATCACACGCCTCTTGTCGTCTTTTGTGGGAAGTTTTGCAACAATTAGCATAAATACTTCATGTGTTTCTGCCCTGCTGCTGAAGCAGGATCCGGCGTCCCAGAGATGTCACGGAGCTGCCGGAAAACGACAAACCTTTGTAAAGTGTGCTTTTCTCCCCGTTAACATACAAAGATGAGGCAAACAGCCAAACATATGTACCCTTTGTGGAATCTTTTATTGAACATATTTGGGAGCAAAGTTTGATTACGAGCTGTCAAAGCCTCGGCGGGATGCGGCCTGCGAGTATGCAAATCTCCCTTCTGCATTCATGAGAGATACTTGTACACATTATTTATTTCACACCAACTTATTTACATTCTAGATGGAAAGCAATCCGCTGGAAGTTTACCGAGGGAATAGTCGCTCCCCGCCGCTCGCTGTGCATTGTTGCTGAAGAGGGAGAAAGTCAAGAAACTTTCAGGTAAGTAGTGCAGGAAACTAAGCGTCTGTCTTTTAAACAAAGTTTCGTCTCCAATCCTTCAGTCTGCTCATAATGAAGGTGCAGCAGCTTTATAAGGGCACACGATGCTGTGCCAATTAATCTCTGAATATGCCTGCAGCTAAATTAAATATATACTTACATGTGATTTCAAAGCAGCCGTAAACCCTCTCTGGCTCCACAGTGGAAGACTTTACTTAAGCTGGAGGAAGAGCATCATTAAAATGAAAGTGAGAGAAACATTTGGTGCCGCCGGCGACTGTTCAGCACTTCAAAACGAACTGCAGGGGCGGACGCTCCACTTCACTATTTGATGTTGTTTGTAGGCGAGGAGTTGATTAGCTCCCCCAATGAAAGATTCAGATTACACAGAGAACACGATCCAAAAACACAGAAGAGGAACACAGAGGAGCATGTACTACGCTGACAATATCAACTATCAACACTAATGAGGCCTCAGATACTCAGAGATGCTTATTGAGACATAATTAAACAATCAATGGAAGCCTTTCAATTTCCACCAGAAGAGATAAATACAACAATGGTTTTCAGCTTTGTGTCATTGGATACGTTTAGCGTTACATGTGTCTGTATTATTGAAGGGGGAACAATGCGTAGACATATGAAGAGCTCATGGTCTAAAGGGTCATTTCTGTGTTTTCAAATGTCTTAAATAGTGCAGTATTGAGCAAGAGCTCTGCAGCCAATACATGGACTGCAACTCTTTGTTACCATCAGCAGAAAGCTGGAGCATGTACTCTGTGTAGATTCAACTATCAACTCTAGTGAGGCCTCTGAACTCAGAGGTAAAGAGACACTGATTTAGAGATAATTAAACAATTAGCCTCTAAATTCCCGTCAGAAACGATCAAATAAAACACTGGTTTTCAGCTCGGTGTTATTTTCCCAAAGGCGGACTTTGTCAACCTGGATCCTTTCTCCCATGTTTTTGTATCAAATGGGATTACCGTTGTTAAAATTGGTATAATTTGGACGGAGAGTGCTTCAATATAGTCCTTCAGCATCGATGCATGACACTTAAAGTTTGTTTTTGACACTGACAGGCAAAAAGGATCAATATTAATATGGAAAGGAGTCTACAGTCTGTTTGTATCTTATAACGTCTTGGCGTTCAGATGATTTGACAATGCAGAAAGAGAGATGTTAGACATTTGAATACCAATCAAGGCCTTCGTTTTTAGATTAACCAGTTCAACGCCTTTTAAAACTCTTTCATAGTATCTTCAACCATTTGAGAGACACTTTGTTGGTTTAAAATGTGCATACGATTGGTAAATAATAGGACAAATCTAGAATAACACCAGACCTATGTATATCAATGGGTCAAGAACTAATTTAAAGATATTTGAAAGTAAGAAGTCAATTTCTCAATCGAGTGATCAGCTGATTGAATATCCAGATCTTTAACAGAAACAAGTGCTTTCTGACCTCAGATTTAACAACTAAACCAAAGTCATTGCGAACCATCGCGTCTAAACAGAAACTAAAGAATCCCCAAGACCAAAGTTCAGTCTTCGGCTTCTTTTGTACGTTTCCCTTTGATTATAAATCCACGTCGACACGGAGTAGCTGTAAAGACAGAGTTAAAGAACAGCTTCCCTCTGAAGGCCTTGCATCATCACAGCGGCCATCTTGTCTTCCCTCTAGCCTTCTTCATGGATTATGGAACAAGACGCTCCCATTATTGCCAAACTGGGATTCCAGAGGAAGGAAAATCTGCAGAAGTTAAACAAAGGAAGAGAATCACCATGCTGCCACTTCAAAAAAACACAAATCACAATGTGACTCGCTGGCGTCTGAAACCAGGCGGAGCTTTGATCTGCGCACTTCCTGTTAGCATTTTGCACCTCATTGTCTTCAAAACCTCGTCTTCCACCCTGCGCTGAAATGTCACATTTATATATTCTGTATGTCCTCATTTTCTTTATCATTTTAAAACATTTTCCTGTTAATTTTTTATCTGAATCCCCCCGGTGTCGTCGGGCGGATCATTATCTGTCAGGGAACTTCCTAACAAAGCCGTCATGTAAATGGACTCAGTCAGCCGTGTCCTCCATCTCTGAACCTCCTCTCCAATACATATATCATCCACATAATCACCCCCATCCAACCCCCGCCTCTGGGTGACCACAAGACCCCCCCCCCACACACCTCCACCTCCTCTAGGCACCTACAGCACCACTGGGATTTATTATCAGAGACAAACATCCCATCAGAGCGGGGTTTAACGTCTTATTCTGGCTTCCTATAGACAGCTGATTGCATTTAAACACCATTAAGGACCTGAATCTATTCTGGTTTGTATATCAGTGCAAACAATCACAATGAGCTGACATTACCTCACTGATAAACCATTTTTGTGACCAATAAAAACAGAAAAGAGGAGTAAACCATTAGCATGATAACGCTAGCTGAGTTCTACAAGGTATTACAATTTCCATCTGGTGATATTGTCAATAGAAACCATCAGACTGAGCTTAAATTGCCTCATTGATAAACCACTTTTGTGACCAACAACTTCAGGAAACACATAATGGTGCTAAATGAATAGTCAGAAGATCACTAAAGTGCAGGATTCATACTCTGGGGAACACAAATGTCTATACATTCAACATTAAATGGGAATCCCTCCAACAGTATTGGGATATTGAATCTGAAACAAAGTTGTGGATGACTGACGGCCATTGCCATCTATAGAGGGCACAAATATTGTTTTTCAGAAAGGGAGGTGACATTTAACACGTGCTCACCTTAGGTGTAACATGAAGGAAAATGGAATAATATTTTAAACAAACCTCACAAAAGGGTCATGGAGATGTCAATGAAATATCTCGAAGACCCTAGAAGTACAGTCACAAATCCAGTCTCTAAATGCGTTGAGACTGAAGACAATCCGCCTGAATATAACACGCACAGCACACCAAAATCAAAAACAAATCAAAGGTCCTAATAATGAGTCTGTTATAAGCAGCCTGTGGTACCAGAAACATGCACAGAAATGTTTCTACATCAGTGTGCTAAAAAGCAGATCTCAATGTTTGGGTCATCTGATTTCACTGCGTCGCTTCACTTATGATGACTTACAAAAAAGATAATACCCTCCAAAAACTGGCAATAGAGTTTTTAAAAAACTCAGTTTCCAGTGATTTAAAACGCAGTTGGTGTTCTAATGTAAGAAAATAAGCATAGAAACGATATGTTAAAAAAAATATCTGTGTACATCTGTATGAGGCCTTAGAAAATCCCCAAAAGATAGGTAATCGGATATCTATTTTGAATTGCACGACTTCCAAGAAACTAAGGCTAATTAACCTAAAACTCGAAAAGCTTGCACAGCCTTTAACTAGAGTCCATCTGAACTATAATAAACCCAACAAGGAGGCTGAATTATCCAGGAGACGTCTAGGTTTCATGATAGGGAATCTAAGGATATGTTACTGCACCACAGTTCACTTGATTGCCATCTTTGACACAACATTTGTACCAAACTAAACAGGTTGATTGTGAAAGCATACACAATAAAATGAAGACAGGAATGTAAAACTCTTTAATAATTCACATTTTTTAACCTATTTTGTGGGTCTTTTCTCCAGGTTTTATCAGTCTTCCTCACTCTGTGTCCTCATCTCTCCTCCGTGCAGCCCATCCCGGCCGAATGAGTTATTATTACACCCTGAGAATATGCAAATTGAAGCAGCTCGCCGGTGTGTGTTTTTGATGGAAGAATACAAATCACCGCAGACATGACACTTTTTTAATTTTCCTGATGAATGCAATGCTTCAGAAAGAGGAAGGATTGATGACGGGGCGTAATGAACCCTTTAGCACGGAGAGACTCTTCAGAGGCTTTTCATTACACTGTCCTGTGAAGACGCCAGTCCACAAATCTGTCCGAATAGATCATCTAGGCCGCTAGCTAACGTGCTAACGTGCTAACGGAGTCAACGGTGAATCCCCTTTATGAGTTAGGGGGGGTGGGGGGGGGGGGGGAAAGATGTAAAGGTAGTAATATTACAGTGAAATGCAGAAAAAAGGCCTGCATTTAAAATGTTAAGGAGGTAAAAGTGCAAAAGCCTTTACATTGAAATGATACTCAAACCATCAAAAGTACTATTTTGCTACTGAATAACGATTATTGATGCATGAACAAAATTGAAAGACACTACAGGTGAATAGGGTAAAATATGTAACTAACAGATATCACCATGAAACTTCCCCACTTAATTACAGACATTAACACAATTATGTTTTACATTACGAGTTTTCCAAAATGTTATGTTTAAATATGCAAATGAGGCCTTATGTATTCACTTTTGGTGAATTTTTGGAGTAATCTACAGACACTAACAGACAAAATTAGGGTTAGGGTTAGCTCCTTAATGTGGATTTTGGATGTTTTCTTTACACTAGTTGGAAAGAACATAGTTAGGGAGGCAAAATAACACACAATTCCAATACAATACAAAAATGAAAGAAACTACAGGTGAATAGGGTAAAATATGTAACTAACAGATATCAGCATGAAACTTCCCCACTTCGTTACGGACATTAACACAATTATTTTTTACATTACGAGTTTTCCCGAAATGTTATGTTTAAATATGAATATGAGGCCTTTTGTATTGACTTTTGGTGAATATAGGAGTAATCTACAGACACTAACAGACCAAATTAGGGTTAGGGTTAGCCCCTAAATGTAGATTTTGGATGTTTTTTTTCAACTAGTTGGAAAGAACATATGTTAGGGAGGCAAAATAACACACATTTCCAATACAATACAAAAATGAAAGAAACTACAGGTGAATAAGGTAAAAATGTAAAAAAACAGATATCACCATGAAAGTTCCTCACTTAATTACGGACATTAAAACAATTCTTTTTCATATTACGAGTTTTGCTAAATGTTATGTTTAAATATGCAAATGAGGCCTTATGTATTCACTTTTGGTGAATTTTTGGAGTAATCTACAGACACTAACAGACCAAATTAGGGTTAGGGTTTGCCCCTAAATGTAGATTTTGGATGTTTCTTTTCCACTAGTTGGACAGAACATATGTGAGGGAGGCAAAATAGCACAGATTTCCAATCCAAAACAAAAGACAAAACACTTTAGGTGAATAGGGTAAAATATTGCACTAATAGATATCACCATGAAACTTCCCCATTTCGTTACGGACATTAACACAATTATTTTTTACATTACGAGTTTTCCGAAAAGTTATGTTTAAATATGCATATGAGGCCTTATGTATTGACTTTTGGTGAATTTTGGAGTAATCTACAGGCACTAACAGACCAAATTAGGGTTAGGGTTAGCTCCGTAATGTGGATTTTGGATGTTTTCTTTACACTAGTTGGAAAGAACATATAATAGGAGGCATAAATAGCCCAAATGTCCAATACAATACAAAAATGAAAGAAACTACAGGTGAATAGGGTAAAAAATGTAACTAACAGATACCTCACTCACACCAACGCAACTCCGGTTCAAGCTCCGTGCTAGAGCTTTTCAGGTTCAGAACCGGTTCTTCGGTTTAGCTCCGGCTCTTTTCCCACCGCTCAGAGCCCGACTGGTGCTGCGTCATTGCGTCATCGTTTGCGTCATGACGTAACCGTTTGCGTGCCTGCTTCATAAAGCCAAACCGCGCGGAAACCCCTCACAGCTCACACCGACAACAACAACAATGGCCGATTGTGTTGAAGCGCTCCTCGTTTTGGTTTTGGTAAAAACCAGCGGTTGCCATCTCTTTCTGCAATTGTTGGAGAATTGCTTTGGACCGCGTGCTCCCCTCCAGCTTCCTCTGTACCTCTTCGGAAGACCAGATTCCCAGTAGGTAGCTGGTCTCTTCAGTGGACCACTGCTGCTTGTTAAGTTTCTCCATCGTTGTGTACAAACTGGATAAAACGCGCGCTTTTGTTGTTGTTCAGGAGTTGATCCCGCCCCTGCCCCTGCCCCTGCCCCTGCCCCTGCCCCTGCCCCTGCCCCTGCCCCTGCCCCTGCCCCTGCCCCTGCCCCTGCCCCTGCCCCTGCCCCTGCCCCTGCCCCCGCCTCGACGTAAGCGTGACGTATGCGGTGCTTTTGCTCTAGCCGGAGAATTTTTTGGTGCTTGAAATGAACCGGATTCCGGAGCTAAGAGGCTGCTCCGCTGCGGTGTGAACAGGAAAACCCGGTGCTTTTCAAGCTCCAGCTCCGAACCGGCCCTGAAACAGCGTTGGTGTGAATGAGGTATCAGATTACCATCAAACTTCCACAGTCCATTACGGACAGTAAGACATTATTTTTATATATTACAAGTTGTTGGACATGTTATGTTTAAATATGCAAATGACGCATTACGTATTGCCTTTTGGTGAATATAGGAGAAATCTACAGACACTAACAGACAACATTAGGGTTAGGCTAGCCCCTAAATGTAGATTTTGGATGTTTTTTTTCCACTAGTTGGAAAGAGCATATGTTAGGGAGGCAAAATAGCACACATTTCCAATCCAAAACAAAAGACAAAACACTTTAGGTGAATAGGGTAAACATTTTTAACTAACAGATATCACCATGAAACTTCCCCACTTCGTTACGGACATTAATACAATTATCTTTTACATTACGAGTTTTCCGAAATGTTATGTTTAAATATGCAAATGTGGCCTTTTGTATTCAATTTTGGTGAATTTTGGAGTGATCTACAGACACTAACAGACACTATAAGGGTTAGGGTTAGCTCCTTAATGTGGATTTTGGATGTTTCTTTACACTAGTTGGAAAGAACATATAATAGGAGGCATAAATAGCCCAAATGTCCAATACAATACAAAAATGAAAGAAACTACAGGTGAATAAGGTAGAAAAATGTAAAGAACAGATATCACCATGAAAGTTCCTCACTTAATTACGGACATTAACACAATTCTTTTTATATTACGAGTTTTGCTAAATGTTATGTTTAAATATGCAAATGAGGCCTTATGTATTGACTTTTGGTGAATTTTTGGAGAAATCTACAGACACTAACAGACACTATAAGGGTTAGGGTTTGCTCCTTAATGTGGATTTTGGATGTTTTCTTTCCCCTAGTTGGAAAGAACATATGTTAGGGAGGCAAAATAGAACAGAAATCCAATACAAAAGAAAAAACCTGAGTCGTATCCAGGAAATATGAGGTTTCCATATCTCCATATCTTTTTTCACCAAAACAGTAAAAATACATTTAAAAACTCAACAAAGTGTCCATGATAGTCAGCTGTGTTTTATCGAGAACTATTTTATGACTCTGAGAGTTACCCGGAAATGTTCTGACCAAGTTAGGAATGGATCTGTGGTTGAGCATCGCCGTGATCATTTGTTAATTGAACACTCTGACTAATTGTGTTCATCAATAACCCTTTTTATCTATGCTGACATGTGACACCCTTTGCATTTGGTAAATCATTGATGAGTCCTAAAACCCAGAAAATGTGTCTGTGGGACGGATAAAGAGATTCTGATTCTGAGTTTGTGTTGACTTGTTTGCCACTGAAATTAATTTATGCAATAATCCAAAATCACATGGAGAACTCCCATTGGACCAACCGTAAATAAATTAGGTGTTAAGTAACGCCCCTGTCCATTTTGTTTTCTTGGACCTACAAAGGGAAACCTTCAGTCGGCCTTTGTGCAGCTGGTGTGTGTGTGTGTGTGTGTGTGTGTGTGTGTGTGTGTGGTGTGTGTGTGTGTGTGGTTTGGTTTTTACAGAGTAATGGCCTCTATTCATTATGAGGCCAGTTGATTTTCATTTACTCTCGTGGCTCCGACAATTAAAGGGAGCAGCTGAGGAGGAGATGGAGAGACCGGGACGCCCAGAGGTCGCCCACCACTTTAAGTGATAAATTAAATACTATTATCAAGACCCCCCTCAACCTCCACACACACACACACACACACACACACACACACACACACACACACACACACACACCACACACACACACACACACACACACACACACACACACACACACACACACACACACACACACACACACACACACACACTGTCCCATCACTGTAGCTGAAACACAAAGGACCAGTCTCACCGACACTTTAAGCTTTTTTAAATTAAATAGATTTCTGAGCTTCACTACAGATACCAAAACAATAATTCCTTTAATATTGAACTCTGCCTGTTCTTAACAAGTTAAACAAAGGAGACCTGAAAGCTGACCAAACAGCTTAAGTGATGATAAAACATCTGGTGTCCAGCTTTGACTTTATATAAGAATTGGACATAGATCAGAGCGGCGCTACGTCACTTCCTGCCAAAATCATGTCCCCGCCCTCTTTCAACTGAAAACAAAGCATCAGCACAAAGCTGAAAAATATAGTTGTTTCACGTCTAAAAGCGTAAACAACACAAATTATCCAGGATAAGGATTTTCGTTTCTTCCACTTAAAAAAGGACAGTAAAAGAAACGTTTTAATTCAGTAATCCCAGTTTCAGTGTTAGCTGCTGCCTGCCACTCGTCCACTGTTAGACCAACCGGACGTCCATCCTCTAAACCATACATGTGGATTAATACTGAGCAAAACCCAGAGGTATCACGCTCAGTGTTAAGTGTCTATTAAAATGTGAACTCCACGGACTCTGCGATGACAGCTTCTTCTGGTAGCATGTTCGATCATCGATCTCCAATAACATTGTTTAATAGTTTGCCTGTATGACCATCGCGTGGTATTATACATGTTTTGGATGTAATAGGCAATAACCTCAGAATCTGTATTTACCGCCAGTCAAATGACAGCGAGTGTTTTCACCCAAAAAAGGGACGTGGCCTTGCGTAGAAAGTACCAGGATGTGTTCCTCTCATCTAGAGTCACTATAACATCACCCATTGGTTCTGGCACCAGAGTTCAAATCTCAATCAAAGACAGTCCACAGAAGACTCACTTTGGGCCTTTGACCTTCTCCCAGAACTCTGGACTCTCAGAGGTTTTTGGCTACCGAAATTGATGTGTAAAGACAAACTGTGAAAGGGTTAAGTTGTAAGAAGAGAACAGGGCTTCACTGTCGTAGCGACCTGTCAATCACAGGTAGCCCCGCCCTAAAGCATACGCCGCTTAATCGTCTTTCTTTCTCTAAATGAGACCATCATTTACTAATGAGGCTGTTGAAGAAAACTTGAACTAGAGACTGAAACAGAAACTCATCTGGTCCACCATGCCTCTTATTCTGTCCTTCTGTCCTGTCCTCCATTGTTCCCCTTAATGTCTCATCATCTTGTCCACCTTGTCCTTTAGTTTCGATATCGTCTCCCTTTTGACTCATGATGTCCACCATTGCGTCTTTTTATCTTTTGTTGTTTGTAGTTTCCTCAGTTGTCTTTGTGTCCTCTTTCCTGTCCTTTTGTTTTGTTGTCCTCTCCATCTCATACTATCCTCTTTGGCATTGATTATGTCTTCTTGTTGTCTTACCATCAGTGTCTCATGATGTCTTCTTGTCCTTTCAGTCTTCTAGTATTGTACTTCCTGTCCCCATGTTTTACTATCCTTTATGTCTTTCCTGACCTTTATTTTGTTGTCCTCCTTTCTCCTTGTCCTTGTTGACTGATCATGTTTTGTTGTCCTCTAATGTTGTCCTTGAGTAATAGTATTGTCCACCATGTCCTCTTTGTCTGTCCTTTAACCATTAATGTCCCATCATCTTGTCAACCATGTCCTCTTGTTTCACTGTCATCTCACTTTTTTCTCATGTTGTCCATCATTGTCTCTTTTGTTGTCTGCAGTT
>JAAKFY010000133.1:0-37500 GCA_011823955.1 Dissostichus mawsoni
CTTTTTACTTTCTTACATTTGAACCCAAATACCTGTACTTTCTACTTCTTACATTTGAACCAAATACCTGTACTTTCTACTTCTTACATGTTGAACCAAATACCTGTACTTTCTACTTCTTACATTTGAACAAATACCTGTACTTTCTACTTCTTACATGTTGAACCCAAATACCTGTACTTTCTACTTCTTACATGTTGAACCAAATACCTGTACTTTCTACTTCTTACATGTTGAACCCAAATACCTGTACTTTCTACTTCTTACATGTTGAACACAAATACCTGTACTTTCTACTTCTTACATTTGAACACAAATACCTGTACTTTCTACTTCTTACATTTGAACCAAATACCTGTACTTTCTACTTCTTACATGTTGAACCCAAATACCTGTACTTTCTACTTCTTACATGTTGAACACAAATACCTGTACTTTCTACTTCTTACATGTTGAACCAAATACCTGTACTTTCTACTTCTTACATTTGAACCAAATACCTGTACTTTCTACTTCTTACATGTTGAACCCAAATACCTGTACTTTCTACTTCTTACATGTTGAACCAAATACCTGTACTTTCTACTTCTTACATGTTGAACCCAAATACCTGTACTTTCTACTTCTTACATGTTGAACCAAATACCTGTACTTTCTACTTCTTACATTTGAACCCAAATACCTGTACTTTCTACTTCTTACATGTTGAACCCAAATACCTGTACTTTCTACTTCTTACATGTTGAACCCAAATACCTGTACTTTCTACTTCTTCCATGTTCCAAACAGGCTGGTTCCTTTAGTCTGAATGTGTGTTTGGTGGCGTGATCATTATTATTTAGAGTCATTGCGTGCCTATTGATTTGAACACGATCCGTGTATCCATCATTTCCTGGTCTTCTCTAAAGAAGAGGGACCAATGAAAACGTTGTCATGTTGCCGTTGTTCAGCATGGAAACATTCATTAGCTAACAATGACATTATTGTTCTATTAATATAAAGGGAGGTCAGGTACTCTTTAAAACAGCTGCTAGTTATGGGTACTTTTTACTGAAGTACATTTCAAAGCCTCTTTACTTTTACTTGAGTAAAGAAGTTTAGTCAGTACTTCTACTTTACCAGAGTATTTTTAAACACGAGTATCTGTACTTCTACTTGAGTAAAGGATGTGTGTAACACACAGAAAGTTCAGATTCAGAATCAGAATGGAGTTTAATTCCAGGTACGTTTACACATACAAGGAATTTGCATTGGTTTACGGCTAGATCCATTTTGACTTTAAGATCATTATGGTTGAACATTTGTCTTGTTAATATAATGCTTTAGATTGAACTAACTTAACTATTTATTACACACAAATCAAAGACATACATACATCTACCACCTTGACAGCTCACTTAAAAACATGGTTCACTGGCGTGTGTGTTAAATGTTGTGATCATGGATGTTTCCACTCGTGTCTGTTGTGTGATTGTGACGTGCTTTATGTGACATGCATGTAGTAACGTGTGTTGTTTGCATGTTATTGTTCTCTTTGATCCTTTCGCCTCTATCTACTTGTCTTTCATCCTTTCTTTATAACTAATGCTGTTGATGTATTTTGATTTCTCCCATCAGGAGGATATGACATGCATGTCTATATGTCTACATATCGCAGGACAATTGGACACAGTGGGCAGTGATTAGATAGGGAAGCACTATAATTTTTGACCGTGATCCTTACATCATAGAACACACATTAAGTGAGAGTCTGTTTTCTATGAACCCTCGTTGAAGAGATGTTGTCTCACCATTGGAACATATTGAGTGCCTTTAGTATTGAATACTCCTCCTAAAAACACTTGAACCAATTAAACTAAGGTCAAGTATTCGGACCAAGTGTAAATCCTGATGTGACCTCTCAGCAGGGTCAGAGTCAATTATTGATTTACAACTGCTCCTTATAGCTTATATATATATTGCCAAAGGTGTATATTTACAGCCAGTGTTTTTGCACATGCTTTTTAGGGATCCTGCCGTCTTTTTGTACAGAAATGACTCCACATATAAGCTCTAAAAATAAAACTGATGGATTAAAACCCCTCCTGCAGGATCCTCAGTGAGAGTGAAGGATGCCTGCTGAGTTTCAGATGCTTTATTAGAGCGCTGTCTGTTGCTGTGACACTCAGTCAGAGAGACGTAACCTCGTTAAACTCTCGTCAGGAAGGACTCTATCCTCCTAATTGAATTCCCTGGATGTGTGGGATGCTGCTTTTCTAACTCCACTATCTCTGTCTGCCCGTCGTGGCTTTGAGTCTCTGTTTCATTCTGATTTTATGTCTGTCGTGTCTCTGTCGCTTCCCTTTTTCATTTAGACGTGATTTATTGATCCAGAAATACTTCCTGCTAAAGGGCAGAAAGTACGATTTGCAAACACAAGTGGAAAGCAGTATCACGTTTTCAGTGAATTCTGAGTTTTTATTTGTAGAATTACAGTTTTTTTTACTGGGAACATTTTAATACTTTTCCCACCACAGCAGTATTTACTTATCGCTGGCGTCACTGTTCGTCTTTAAGGAACTCTTGGTGTTTTTTTTACAGCTGCAAAACATATTTGTACTTTAGTTTTGATCTGTTTTCTTTTATCTGATTTTTCAGATACAATTCAGATATTTTTTGGAAATCGAAATTTGTTCTCAGAATTCAAGATTTTTTGTATTCTCACTTTTTGAAGCAGTTTTTTTTATTCTGTCTTTTCTCAGAATTCCGATTTAATTTTAGAATTCATTTTTCATAGAATGAGTTTTTTATTCTATTTATTTCCCCCAGAATCCAGACTTTTTCTGAGAAATCTGACTCTTTGCAGAATTCAGATGTTTTTTAGAAAATCTAAAAAATATTTCCAGAATTCTGAGTTTTTTGAAATTTATTTTTTAGTTCTCACTTTTTTCACTATCCTGTCTTTTTCTGATAATTCTGACTTTTTTCTCAAAACTCTAAGAATTCAGAATTTTCTTAGAATTATGAGGTATTTTTTTTAATTCTCACTTTTCTTGAATCAGATTTTTTTGATTCTGTCTTTTCTCAGAAATCAGATATCTTTTTTGGAAAATCAAAATTTGTTCTCAGAATGTTATTCTATTTATTTCAGAATCCAGACTTTTCTGAGAAATCTGACTCTTTGCAGAGTTTTTTAGTTTTTTTTAGTTCCAACTGTTTTCACAATTCTGACTTTTTCTGATAATTCCTACTTTTTTCTCAGAAATCAGATATCTTTTTTGGAATCGAAATTTGTTCTCAGAATTATGAGGTCTTTTTTTTTCTCACTTTTTTGGAATCATATTTTTTTTGTTCTGTCTTTTCTCCGAATTCCGTTTTTTTTTTTTTTACATTTAATTTTTTCATAGAATTATGCGTTTTTTTTATTCGATTTATTTCCCCCAGAATCCAGACTTTTTCTGAGAAATCTGACTCTTGCAGAATACAGATTTTTTTTTGAAATCTTAAAAATATTTCCAGAATTTTGAAATAAAAAAAAAATGAGTTCTCACTTTTTTCACAATTCTGTCTTTTTCTGATAATTCTGACTTTTTTCTCAGAATTCTGACTTTTTTATAACTGGGAACACTCAGCAGTGTTTGTATTATCCCTGGCGTCATTTCTAGGAAGATCTTAGTGTTTTCTCTGTGAATCTCATCAGCGTTAGTGTTTCTGAAGATTAATGGCCGCTCACTGGAAAAGACAGTCGAGGCATAATGATGAATCTGGAAGCTATGTTTTCATAAAAGAAGAGTAATGTTATTTCTTCACCTTAAAGGCCTTTTATGGGTTTCATTCAAACCACTGACAGGGACTTTTTATGGATACTTATTAGCATCCGTTGAGACTTCTTCGAGTCGTGGCTGAACCTGTCTCTGCGGTCCTGCCTGAGTCTCATCATACTTCTTCTTTTTGACATCCTCGTGGATTCATCTTCTTATTACAGACACATGCATTTCCAAACATTTGGTCTACCTACGCTGTAAATGTATTATCTCTTCGATTTACACACGGCATCTATTGCACGTCTGTCCGTCCTGGGAGAGGGATCCCTCCTCTGTTGCTCTCCCTGAGGTTTCTCCCATGTTCCCCTTTAAACTGTGGGGTTTCTCTGGAAGTGTTTCCTTGTACGATGTGAGGGTCTAAGGACAGAGGGGTCGTATTGTCATACTGATATTCTGTACAAACTGTGAAGTCCACTGAGACAAATGTAACATTTGTGATATTGGGCTATATAAATAAACATTGATTGATTGATTGATTGATTGATTGACAAATAATTAAGACATCCCCAAACTTTGGAATAACCTATCAATTCAATACACCCAGCTACTGTACATGGGTAATGCGGATAAACTGAGAAATTCAGAAATGAACAGATATCATGACGATTATTCAGTGTTTGTGTTTCTAGAACTAAATAATAAATGTAGACCTAAAGACACAGCATTTTAAAGTATTTGCAGTTAAAAAATTGGATAACAGAATAAAAAAAAAAATGTTATGCGGATGAGAATCGTTTTTAATCAGCAGTTTTCAGTTTGATGTTTTATATTTAAATGTATTTCTTGTGGTTTTTTGGAAGAAATGCAACTTGTTCACATATGTTAAATGTAGAGTATTGAAACCTTCCCTTACTCAGTTAAAACATACATTTATACGAGAAAAAAAGGACTTGGTTTTCTGATGAAAAGCACCAAAAAAAGATCCATTTATTTATTTTACCTACATATCTAAAGACAAATATCTCCTGAGTCTCCAATGGAGAAATGTATTTAGAGTATTCCTGCAGATGGACGGTGTGTGTCAGGAAGAGCACGTGTAAATGCAAATGAGGACTTAACTTTCTATATAGTACGAGTTCATTTACATAGCGTGAAGGTACAGCCTGAGCTTCTCTGATCTTCACATGGCTGCAGAATTGGGACAATGAACATTTGCATACTTTAAAACCCAAGAGATAATGTTGGCTTTCTTTTTTTTAAACCGTGCCAGAATGAACGGGTAAAATAGCAGCAACTCTTTCTTACTCTGGGTTCTTGCTTTTAAGTGATAGAACAGACGACATGCAGGAAGGACTGAGCCTTTATAAATGAGCCTTATCATGATATATTTGGGAAATATATACATTATGGTAATTAAACTCTCTTGGATCTGTCTCAGAGTTTGGCTTGAAGTCGAGTACACTCTGTGTCTTTGGGAGCACGATAACAGAAGAAGAAGCCTTTCAAAATGAATGAGCTCCTAACTTACATTTTATTAGATGGCCTGGTTGAATACTCAATTCTGATTGGTCAATTTGGACATTCCAGAGTTCTGATATTTTTGAACTGGCAGGCGTTGCTAAGGATAACAGCACGTTGCTAAGGATAACAGCACGTTGCTAAGGAGGATGCTCTCTGCACATTATCCCGCTGTTACCCAATGACTGACTGAAGCTCCATCTAACTTTTATTTTTTAACCGACCAAACGTTTTATTATTTTAGTTCTGAGGGTTGATCAGGATTTTGCCTTTTTTCCCAGAATTTAGATTTGTTTTATAATTATAAAATTATATTAACTATTTTCTGTCTTTTTTTTGTTGACTTTTTTCAAAAATGTCTGACTTTTCTTTTGAAAACTGACTTAATTCAGATTTCTTTTTTTCAAAATTTGAATTTTTTCAAATTGTACAATAACAAATAAATACATTGTTTGTCAGATCCAAACATATTTTCACATGGGGCCCCATATCCTCTTCCGTAGATTTTTCACAAACACCTTTGTTTTGTATCTACAACATTTTAAATATCCTGAATAATAACACCTTAAAGGTGGGGTAGGTAATTCACTACAGAAACACACATCTTGAACATCCCGATAGCAATGAATACATTAAATGCTTTGACAAAAAATCCATAAAAAATGTCTCTGTGGAAGCCGTGGTGCTGTAAAAAGCACGACCAATCATCTGAGCCGGCCCGGCTAAAATAACTGGATGGCCTACCTGCCTGTCAGCCTTCCATCTGTGCACAAACTTATCTCGTGCCCTCATTGGTCATGTGCGTTTATTAGGGCCTTATCTTTACGAGTTTTTCTTTCTAATCTTGCTGAGTGGCTTCATCAATGTTTCACTCACAGAGGAAAGAGAGAGTTCGGATTAATTTAGAGGAAACAGGAATCCTTTGAGTGAAGTTTTAATGTTGTTTAAATCAGACGGCTAATCGACACGCCGCTTCTATCGCTGTCAAAAAGTAAGTCACCAGGCGGATTATCAACATCTCTTTAATCTTTAATTAGCCTTTATCAGAACTGCCACAGAGCAACAGAACAAAGTCACCCACACTTCAGCTCCCTGAAAGAGAAAAGCCTTTTTTTTCTTGTTCTTTTAATACATGAAAATACCCATTTCTGTTCTGTCAAAATAAATACTGAAGAGTTTTTATAAAAGTTGTTCTTCTCGTCTCCTTTGGACAGTTTTGCGGGAGTTGTTTTCTATATATACACATTCATGCTGTAAGCTGCAAAACATAAATGAATACATTAACAAATGGCAGCCATTGTTTAAATCCTGCTTTTACATTTATATCAGATTATAATTCTGTCTTTAATGAGAAGTTTTGTAGTGTCCTGTAAATCCAAGCAGACGAATATTCCTGACACAAAGTAGGACTTAGACAGCGGCTGCGTCTGAGAAATGATGCAACTGAGATTAAGGAGGCAGGTAAAAACATTTAGCAATTGAAAAAGGCTTTACAAGAGGCTGTGCTGAGAACTTCAGTACCAAATATACGTGGTTACATGGCGTATATATATCCAGCATTTGAAAAAAAGTGCAAAAATGAATGAAACCAGAAACTAATGTGGGGTTTTAATTTCACTATGAAGCTTCCCCCATGTTTTGAGGCATTTCTCACCAAATAATCTGGGAGATGGAGGATGTTAGAGTCTAAAACGTGTTACTAATATTGGCATGTAAATGTTTTCAGGCTAGGACATCCTTGAGAAACCATATTGGAGTATGTTTGCTCGAGCAACTTCATGGCAAACGGTGCTTTTTGGCCGCCACACAACAGCGAGGGCTTTCGATGAAGAATAAAGCTTTTCGTAAATGATGATCCACAAGGTCTTAAGATGGTACTGACCAAATTTGAAGTCAATCGGATGAAAACTGTAGGAGCCATTTGTTCAAATACGACACATGTAACGTGCAGAAGGGGCCACAAATTGCACGAAAAATCAAAATGGCCGACTTCCTGTTGGGTTTACAATATGACGCCGTGTGACTTTTTTGAGCGTCTCAGCATGCTACATATGCCTTCCAAATGTCAGACTTGTAGGTAAAACCTGAGCAAGGGGCTGCCTTTTAGTAACTTTTTAGGGGTCGTTATAGAGCTTTCTTGCCATGAATGAGAACCCCCAAAATATCAAATTTCTCACCAGACCTGAAAATCCTGCCCAAAAAACAAAACTTCTGGTTGAATTATTCGCTCAAAAACAAGATTTATTTGGTAGTCGAAAAACAATAGCTTTAGGGATTTCACTATAGGTCGCTCTGCCCAAATGAAGTGAATAAACACTGGGAGATTTGGGAGGCAAATGGCTTTAAATGCTACAGATTCTGCTTAAAGTGAAATGGAAAATAATGGATTCTTTATGAAAATTAAGACCGTTTGTTATCCTCCAATGCAACCTCACCAATCAGGCAGGATTGAGAAGACTCACACTTGTGTTTTGTTGGTCTGTATTAGTGGCAGGTCGGCTTTTCTTGCTCGTTTGCTTTGTATAAATGAATTCAAAATCTGAATCGAGTTCACATTTTGGTGCTTATTTGGTAAATCAGGTCATCTACCCCTAAAAAATCGCAGGAGTTTGAGGACTGACGATGTATTTTACAAAATTGTATTTCAAATTTCTTCTCCAGTGGACGGATGTTCTTTCTGTTTCCTTGAAGGATTCATTTATAGATTTCTAACATGAAAGTATTTGGATCAGCAGAGGTGTTTGGTACTTCTCTATGAAAGGCCTTTTTTCACACTTTGTGCCTCATTAAATTCCACAAAGGAGGCGAGATTGACCTTCCTAATTTTAGATTGTTGAGGAGCCTCTCCCACACACACACACACACACACACACACACACACACACACACACACACACACACACACACACACACACACACACCACACACACACACACACACACACACACACACACACACACACACCACACACACACACACACACACACACACACACACTCCGCAGAAGAATGGACACACACTTTCTGACATTCAACTTGGATGTCATGGAAACTACAGCGGTGCAATTGAACAGAAAAATAGGCTTTAAAAAAAAAGAAACTCTCAGGCCACAAAGTCTGTCTCCTTTTACACGGATGGAACAACACACGGATGTTTGTTTGAAAAGAAAATAGTGGGTTTAAAGATGCTGAAAACCATGATCGTGCTTATGAAAAGGTTCAACGTGCAACTGGAAACGTCTCTGTGGAGTTTCATTGAGTTTATATTGTGATGTTTACAGATGTTTGTGGCTCTGCAGAGAGGTCAGTGAAGGACAGACAAGGGCACTGAGTTTCCTTTCTTAATTGAGGACACGGAAAACGTGCTAAAATACAAGAAAATCCAAGTAAAGATAATAAGGCCTTGTTTATTGTGACAATTTTTTTTAAAAGTAATGAAAAATGTATGATTCGGACACTCCCTAGCTTATTCTAAACTACAATAACACACTTTTGGGGGTCAAGACTTATCAGAAAGCTTAGGCTTCTGTTTTTAAATATATATTTTATAAGAAAAAATAAATGCTTTTACATATCTTGTTGTACAAATGTTCCCTTACATGTGAAAGGTTCAAAAATAGACATATTAGTTCGGAAGAGATCAATAAAGTCTTAATTATCTTAAGAACATTGAATATATATTGGAAGATAAGTATGATTTAAATGCACCTAAAATACATTCACAGGTTGTGTTTGGATGGGATAAATGACTCAAATGGATGACTTGATATTGTGTTTTACGACTTTTAAACGTAATAGAATATAAATGCTAAAATGGATCCTTACTGGAATGACTGAAAAGTGCATTGTGCGTTATTTATAAAAGTAAAACGAAATATGTCCCATTTCTGTCTATTACTTAATGCTGAAAAATGCACTTGTACGCCTGCCACAAAACTATTTTCCAAGAGAGACAAAGCCTCTTGAATTTCCACTTAACATAAGGACTTTATAATGTTTATTAAATACTGGCCTTTAACTTAAAGGTCCCATGTCATGGCCATTTCTACTGATCATAATTCCATGGTTGAGGTCTACTAGAATAGATTTAATTGTTCTATTTTCCAAACTCACATTGTTTCTCATACAGCATCTCTGTATAGTATGTGTATTCACTCTCTGTCCTACACGGCTTGTTGGAGCTCCTGCCCCCCCCCCCCCCCCTATGAGTCCGGTGGCCGTCTGCGAGACAGCGGACACAGCGAAACCCAGCCCAACACACACACACACCGCAGCCTGGCTGGGAGTTTGTGTGTGTGCTCACACACCGACTCACAGCCTCGCCGCGTCCCGCTGTCTCAGGGAGGAGAAATCCGGCGGAGCTGCAGCTGAGAAAAGATTGAGTGTGTGTGTGTGAGGAAGTCCGCGGATTGGTCATTTGGACCAATCCGCGGACTTAACGTAACGGCTCCGCGGACGTAACGTAACGGCTCCACGGATTGGTCTATTTGGACCAATGGGTCCATTTGGGTATGGGCACGTCACTGTACCCAGGAAGAAAAAGAGAAATGTCCAACGAGGCGTTCTGGGGCAGCATAGACAGGTCTTTTCTGTGTTAGAGTTTTACTCGCTACAGGGTGTACTTTGAGGGTTTGTGACTCTGCAGACCGTTACATGCATAAAAACCTTCATAACACAAGGGGACGGGTAATAACCAAAAAAGCATGACATGGGACCTTTAACTATTCTATTCTTAGATTGCAAACATTGAAGCCTGCAGATGGTGAATGATACTCTGAAAAACTGATTTTTGATGGATGATCCCTAAAGAAAACCCATGGATATTCATGAGTTGCTCAAGGACACTTCAACAGATGCCAGCAGATGGAAATCATCTGCAATGCATCAACTGGCATTGGCAACATCTGTGTAGAATATTGAAAATAACAATAACAAATACATATTGAAGCAAATTCAAGTGAGATTTCCTGTGGTCTTTTACGTTGACTCTCTTACGTCTGAAGGCTAAAAATGTATTCTGTTCTAATAGAGAGGTGCAGGAAAGAGTGCTAAGACCCGGAAAATAGTCAATATTTGATCACTTCCTGTCCCCTGGTCTGGAGGTCAATGGTTTTCTGAACGTGTTTTTGGTTGTTATCCTGAAATAAGGTCTGTGGTTAACACAAGCTGAAGAGATTTTTAATGTTTTGTTCTACGACATAAAATACGTCAGTAAATACCTCACTGGTGAATTTAAAACTAAAGTTGCTAACAAATGTCTAAAAGAGAAGACTTAACGTCATCACGCCCAACATTAGCCTCCTTTAGCTTAGCGGTGGTGACGTGAAGTCATGTGACCGTGCTGTAGTTCCTTTATAGCCCAACATTAGCCTCCTTTAGCTTAGCGGTGGTGACGTGAAGTCATGTGACCGTGCTGTAGTTCCTTTATAGCCCAACATTAGCCACCTTTAGCTTAGCGGTGGTGACGTGAAGTCATGTGACCGTGCTGTAGTTCCTTTATAGCCCAACATTAGCCACCTTTAGCTTAGCGGTGGTGACGTGAAGTCATGTGACCGTGCTGTAGTTCCTTTATAGCCCAACATTAGCCTCCTTTAGCTTAGCGGTGGTGACGTGAAGTCATGTGACCGTGCTGTAGTTCCTTTATAGCCTAGCGTTAGCTTTTTAGTCGTGTAAATGTGTGGAGATTATCCTACTAAACAAAACGTGTATGTAAACGTGTGTTGCCACAGATCTTATTTTCTACAAAAATCCAAAATCCAATGGAAAAATGTCATTGCTTTTTTACTTCAGGGTCCGCCTACAAAAACAAATCATCACTGCACCACTCTATATGATGGTAACTGAATCATAATGAAGGGTACATCATGTCAGAGGGGCTGGCGGCTGATCTAAGATCTGTGTGGCTCATATTTATGTATCTGGAGTAACATGAGAGCCGGAGTCCTTTTGTCAGATTGGATATTTCCTGTGACTTGATAAACTGGGTCAATGGGCTCATGTCTGTGAAGGATCTGTAATCACCTCGCCCGCACAGGGTTTCCAGTCAACAGCTTTGTGGGTTTTCTTTGTGCCAGAGAATCAGTGCTCAGCGTTCTCATCTCATTAACTCATTAGAGAGGACTGTTTGTTCCAATGCAAATCATCCTCGGGTTCACTTCAGTGATTTGGTTGAAAAAACAACATATTATCTGTGTATTTATATCTCATGTCTGTATTTCTTAGTTAGAGAAAAACAGTCCAACAGTACATTTAACTGCCAGAACGGTAGTAGAGGTCCGCACTTCAAATTCAACCGTAGGATATTAAATAATAATCCTAATTTAAGAGAGCCACCTGTTTGGCAATAGCTAGCTAATTAACTTGCATTTGCTATCTAGCTAGTTTCCTAGATGGATACTGAATGTTGGCTAGCTAACTATGTGGATAGATAGAGGACATTAGCTACCTTGTAAAGTAGATAGCTTACGTTGGCTAGTTAGCTAGATAGCTAACGTTAACTAGCTGGCGCGATAGCTAACGTTAACTAGTTGGCTAGATAGCTAAAGTTCACTAGTTGGCTAGATAGCTAACGTTAACTAGTTGGCTAGATAGCTAAAGTTCACTAGTTGGCTAGATAGCTAATGTTCGCTAGTTAGCTAGATAGCTAACGTTAACTAGCTGGCGCGATAGCTAACGTTAACTAGTTGGCTAGATAGCTAAAGTTCACTAGTTGGCTAGATAGCTAACGTTTAACTAGTTGGCTAGATAGCTAAAGTTCACTAGTTGGCTAGATAGCTAATGTTTGCTAGTTGGCTAGATAGCTAATGTTCACTAGTTGGCTAGATAGCTAAAGTTCACTAGTTGGCTAGATAGCTAATGTTCGCTAGTTGGCTAGATAGCTAATGTTTGCTAGTTGGCTAGATAGCTAATGTTTGCTAGTTGGCTAGATAGCTAATGTTTGCTAGTTGGCTAGATAGCTAATGTTTGCTAGCTAAGCAGCACGCTGACAGTTTAATTGAATTCTGTCTCCGATTTGTTTTTATTCATTAACATTTTTCATTCATTAACACTGTGGACCATTGTCTACCCTTCTGCAGTGAGAGTTATGGTAAAAATTGTTATCCTATTTTCAAAATAAAAAAGGGCTGTTTTATTAATTGTATTTATTCAAGTAGAGGATACTTTAATTACTGTGTGAAGAGTCTCTGCTACTAACCATGTTGCGCTTGAATGCAAGAGAGAGGACTATTTGCATGGGTACGACAGGAAATTAACTCTAACTTAAATTTAAAAAGCAAGAGGTATAGATGCATTATGGGTACAGGTCATCAGTTGGCTTTAGTGTTTTCAGTTTCCATGATACAGACACATGGACACTTTTCTGGTACATTCTTTAACGCGGCCTCCGAGGCGAACAGAGGAAATGAATGGTGTGCTGAGATGAAGCGGGGGCAACACAGTGTGGGATGATGGGAAAAGAGCATTTCATACATACGATCATCAGTCATTATAGGAGGATAAAACACACATACAGACGCACAAATACTGCATGAACCTTCAAACACACACACACACACACACACATCCTGCACATATTGCTCCTGTTGAATCATTCATGAGCAGCTTTTTTTGATCCTCTAACTTCTTATTGGGAAAAGAAACAAGGATTCAGACAGAGTTTTATGGAGCGATGAACACGGAGCTATAGCAGCCTCTTTTATAATGCACTTTGACAGTTCAGGTCAGGGATTTACCGCAGCCTTGCAACCACATTTCTCTTTCAGCTTAATGAGGATTTAGCAGAGAAAACTTAGACCTGGTAGTCAGGTTCCCCAGCTTTGTGTCAAGGCTAAAACACTTCATGTTTAGCAAAGAGAAATATTGTTCTAAACTCTGCCTCTTTTCCAGGAATGACTTGTTTCATGAGCTCATTTTTGGCCAACTTTGCCACTCGTTTTACAGGAATTAACCTTCTATCGTTCTGATTTTGCACTGGAAAACAACAGGGAGCATTATATAATAATCACAAATAGATCCCCTGTATATATTATCAAATAGCTTTGGCAACATAATTCACTTTCACGACTCCCAGGCAGTCATTATCACATCTCGTGCTGTGAAATTCTCCTACACATTCCCCGGAAAGCTGCCGGTTCTCCACACGACAAACTGGTCTTGAAACCATTTGGACCCGGACCGCTCAGTCTTTTGTGGGACGGCTTGACGGATATAGCATCGGAAAGACATGAGAACTGGTTTTGTTCCAGGGTCTTTGCCACCTTTTATAACCAGATGCATCCACGGCAAAGTCACTTTCCTCCCCTGGATCCCTAAAGTCCCATTGGGGCTCTATCTTTCCCGATTTCTGCAGCATCTGGTTCTGGATTAGTGAAGGCTGTGTTCCCGTCGGTGTAGGTCGTTTGAGATGTGACTGAAGAGTCGCCGTTGGTCACAAACAGGACTCGCGGGACTCTATGGCGGGCTGCAGAAACGTCTTCTTCTGCTCCGTGCTGTTCCCGTTGTGTAGGACAGAATACCTGAGAGAAAACCGACAGGACAAAACCATTAGTAAACAATTGGAACAAGTACAGAGGTTGCACTAGAGGTGCCAGTTTGTCTCTTATGCACTGCAGAGTGTCCTTGAAAAAGGCACCAAACTCCAAATTGTTCCCAGAAGCTGAACCATGAAGACCTACAGATTATATTTAGAGTAAAATAAATTAATATTTGCACCTGCTTTGGTAAACATCAGGTCACATGTCCATTATCAGTGGTTAATACACAGCTTAGTTGAATACTCGATTCTGATCAGTCAATTCCGACATTCCAGGTCAGTTATTTTTCGCCCACAGACCGTTGTTAAGGAGAACAGACCGTTGCTAAGGAGGATGAAGATACTACGTGCATTTATATCAATCTGCAAAAAGAAGTCCGGTCAGTTTAGTTTTCAGCTATATTCATTTTCATCCATCAGAAAACATCATGAATACTTTTTGAATATTTATTTTTATATTGGTGGAGGCCAGGTAAAACTTTGGATTCATGATGGCTAAACTGTCCCCAGTAAAGTAAAGGAAACAGTAGAAGAAGACAGACAGGAAGTAAACACTAACACTGGATTGGCTCTGGCACTGTTTAAAGACTGGTTAGTGGAAAAGAAGAACAGACTTGGACAGTTACAGAAAACCTCAATCAGTTCCAGACGTTGGAACGGACTATTTGTTCTCAAATCAGATTTTTAAATCAATAAAATCATTTAAAAATCTATTTGTGAATCAAGTTGTTGATTTATTTTGATCCTGTCTGTTTTCTTTTCTTACTACCCCTAACATATACTTAGGTTAAAGCCTCATAAGAGTCTCCTGATGGAAAGTGAGTCATTTCTCAACAGAGTCCGATCCTTACTGGAAAAGAGATCACACAGTGGGAGTTATGGGAGGTGATCGAGAGGAGAAGTCAAAACTGACCGCAGGTTGACTTTGTTACGAGAAATGTGTGTTATATCGACTGTGATCGTAACCTGTGACTGGATCCACGATCACTCAGTGGAAATTCAAGCCGAGTAGAAGTACACATGTTCTCTCTTTTTACAACGTGATGAAAATCCAAAGCACTGTGTGTCAGATTTATGCTCAAATGTTATGGTGTTTGCATGGTTTAGTCATTTAAAGATGACTGAATCATTTTGAGAATAACACTAGAATAGCTTCACCAAAATGATGAAGAATCTACAGTAAGTGTGTTTATCCAATCATACCCATACAAACTTAAATACAGAGTTAAGGATCTGTCAAAGTGATATTTCAATGTCTTATTACTAATACATTTGCTTGGTGTTTGCATGGTTTAGTCATTTAAAGATGAAAGAAACCACTCATTTTGAGTATACAGTCGAATAGCTTCACCAACATTATGAAGAATCCAAGTGTGTTCATCCCATCATACCCATACAAACTCAAAGCTGTAATCAATGCCAATAGTCTCTTAAACACAGAGTTAAGTGTCTGAATACTTTTGTCAATGTGATATTTCCATTTTTGTATTATTAATAAAAGGTCTAAAATTCAGTTTGGTCAATATGTGGTATTTAGCGTAGCTCAATGAGGGGGAACATCGATTGAAAGGTTAAAGCAAAGGCAGTAATAACCACCATGACCGTGAAAAAGATAAACAGCTTTAAGATACATTTTAGAAAATATGGAGCACATTTTAAATTCTGAGATATGGAATTAACGCATATTGACAGATACATGTTGTCACTGTCCAATGAGAGGACTCTTTAAAGAGAGACGCTACATACTGATATACACCTGAATCAGCAGGAGAGGACTCTTTAAAGTAGAGACACTACATACTGATATACACCTGAACATCAGCAGGAGAGGACTCTTTAAAGTAGAGACACTACATACTGATATACACCTGAACATCAGCAGGAGAGGACTCTTTAAAGTAGAGACACTACATACTGATATACATCTGACATCAGCAGGAGAGGACTCTTTAAAGTAGAGACACTACATACTGATATACACCTGAACATCAGCAGGAGAGGACTCTTTAAAGTAGAGACACTACATACTGATATACACCTGAACATCAGCAGGAAGGACTCTTTAAAGTAGAGACACTACATACTGATATACACCTGAACATCAGCAGGAGAGGACTCTTTAAAGTAGAGACACTACACACTGATATACACCTGAACATCAGCAGGAGAGGACTCTTTAAAGTAGAGACACTACATACTGATATACATCTGAACATCAGCAGGAGAGGACTCTTTAAAGTAGAGACACTACATACTGATACACCGGAACATAAGCAGGAGAGGACTCTTTAAAGTAGAGACACTACATACTGATATTCACCTGAACATCAGCAGGAGAGGACTCTTTAAAGTAGAGACACTACATACTGATATACACCTGAACATCAGCAGGAGAGGACTCTTTATAGTAGAGACACTACATACTGATATACACCTGAACATCAGCAGGAGAGGACTCTTTAAGTAGAGACACTACATACTGATATACACCTGAACATCAGCAGGAGAGGACTCTTTAAAGTAGAGACACTACATACTGATATACACCTAACAAAAGGGCCACTTAAACTCCAACTTAAGATCAGGTCAAGGTGACTGAATAATTTCAAAGAAGTGAAGTGTTAGTCCCCATAAAGTGGAGAAGAATGAACTTCAGTGATGCACATGCACAAGTATTCCCATATGCATGTGTGTATGGGTATGTGTACAGTGAGTGGTCATGTGCATTTTGTCCAGACATATATCTGTGTGTGTGTGTGTGTGTGTGTTTGTGTGTGTGAGCATCACAGAGGCCTCACCGCAGGTTAAAACCATTACGAGCTGTTTACACAAACACCCCGACCAAAACACACTTCCTGCTGCCAAACGACCCGTGAAATTTACCTTCCAGACAGCCTCCGACATTTAGAGCTTTGAAAAGGAAACACGTTGCAGATCCTCGCCAGAGAAATAACCCCAAATTGCTGCCACATTGCGGCGTGAAAACCCTCCGCTGCGGTTCAGAAACATTGATGAAAAACAGAGACTGAGGGAGTTATTTTATAGATCTCTCACTTAGTTAAGCCTGGTTAGTTAGCAGGCATCAGAGTCTCTATGGAGTTATTAAACATTCATTTGACTACACAGTTTGTGAGTGATGGTGCTCTGCTGAATTTCTCTTCACGGTTGGAAATATTTCTCTCATGCTTCCTGACGCTGAAGTGAGTCCAAACGATGCTGCCATGTGTGAAGCGACAGCTAATGGTGTTTCAAGGAGAGGGCGGAGGAAAAGAGATTCCTGCACACTTTCGGTAATGTGCAAAGGAAATGTAATAGTTCCAGTCCTTAGATAGGATTCAAAGTCAAGGTAGTGTCACAGAATAATGTTACTGCAAATAAGATTTTTTCCTGTTTCCTGAAGAATCAGCATTTCACTTTTGAATTGTCTTCCCATCGAGCATGCAACTGTTCTTCAGGTCTGCTTCTACTTCTCAAGATTCATAAAGGATATATAATGACCCGATTCTGTGGTACACCATCTTAGCAAACGTCATTAATACTTTATTTCTGCCCCTTACTGCTAGAATTGCATTGCTATCTTGCTTAACTCCGTGTTCTACAATGAAACATCAATATAACACGACTGTGGAAGTCGGTTTGTGAGCATGAGCTGCGTAGTAATGAATATAAATCATATGCCACATTAAGTAAACTACTATAATAATTTATGAATGAGATTAAAACGCAGAAACTCTTTACATGAAAGCACGTATGGAGTCACTGATGCAACACTCAGAACAACTCGTACAACAACGTACAGAAAAAAGTGTGAAAGAACATATCCTTCACATTTTCAAGTATTGGCCTTTTTCCCTCCCACCATCATGCACTTTGAAGTTTAATTTAAAGGACTTTCAAAGAGTTCCTCCCGTTGTTTTTTTTCTAAAACCAAGGAGAGCTCTTTTCAACATTTATTGTCACATTTAAAGAAGGTTTTAGGAATATATTAGAGTGACATCTGGAGAAAAATACCACCCGATTCAGCCAATTAAAGGTGTTGTATAGCGTTGCCAGCTTTAATATTCCCCCCAAAACTGCTTTTAAGCCTTTAAATGAACTATCGTTAGGTCAAATCGTTTTTAAAGGCAACAACGTAAACTGCAAACTGTGAACACTTTCGGAGCGTTTCTGTGTCTTTATATTTGTGTGGAATAAAGCATGTGGCCTGTGTTTATCCGAGGTTTTGTTTGTACACAGCGAGCCAGCCGGCCAACTGGCAGAGAGATTTGTTTAATGAGGCCAGCGGAGAGAGAGGCAGAAGGCCGGATTACCAGCAGATTAAACACTTCTACATATTTTTGGGCAGCAATGTGGCAAACATTCATCTTGGTAACGTGCCTCCAGCTGGATTCATAACGCCGTATGGCAGACACTGATGTCTGATGTTCCAGAGGAAGAATGGGAACGAGATGATTCTGAGTGTGAGGTGACCCAGATAAATATAAAATATGTCTTTCATTACCAGGAAACCCCTTTGGCAGACTCCTAACAATGGATATCTTTAAATAGAGTTGGTTTGCTTGTTTTTTGCTGCCATTTTCCAATCAACTGTTGGACGGTCCTACAAGAGAATGAAAAGTGACGGATATAAACAACATCTAGTTATAAAGTGATGCATCAGCACGGTCTGTAACCTAAAGATATCCTGCTAAACAATACATACAAACAGGGGAAACAAATCTAGTTTGAAACTTAACTGGTGTCTGATGTTCCAGTGGAAGAATGGGATCGAGATGATTTCTCAGTGAAGCTCAACACAGTGTAAGACGGTCCAGATAACTATCAAATATGTCTTTTATTACCAGGAATCTTCCAAGCAGACTCCTAACAATGTATATCTTTAAATAGAGTTTGTTTTTTGCTGCCATTTTCCAATCAACTGTTGGACTGAAATATGTCTTTCATCTCCTGGAATCTCCTTGGCAAAGTTCTAACAATGTATATATTTAATAAAAGTTTTGTTGGTCTTGGTTTGACTTTCCAATCAACTGTTGGACGGTCCTACAAGAGAATGGAAAGTGACGGATAAAAACAACATCTAGTTATAAAGTGATGCATCAGCACGGTCTGTAACCTAAAGATATCCTGCTAACAATACATACAAACAGGCCATAGTTTTATAACTTAACTGGTGTCTGATGTTCTAGTGGAAGAATGGGAACGAGATGATTTCTCAGTGAAGCTCAACACAGTGTGAGGTGGTCCAGATAACTATCAAATATGTCTTTTATATCCTGGAAACTCGTTTGGCAGATTACTAACAATGTATATGACTCTTAAATAAGAGTGTTGTTTGTCTTGGTTTGATTTTCCAATAATGTTGGACGGTCCTACAAGAGAATGAAAAGTGAAAGATAAAAACAACATCTAGTTATAAAGTGATGCATCAGCACGGTCTGTAACCTAAAGATATCCTGCTAACAATAAATACAAACAGGGGATAACACATCTCATTTTAAACTTAACTGTCTGACATAAAAAAAAGAAAGTTGCGTCTGAAAACCCTCGATAAATGTATCCCTGGAGTGGAGTGCTTGCTTTCCTCAGAATTATGTGAAATCAATATCCAGACTGAAGGCACCCTAAAAGACTTGAAGGAAACTAAACCACAAACGTTAGGGCTCGTTTCTGTTACATTTTTACGAGGTGTTGATAAAAAAACGTTCCGTCACCAACTGTATGAGATTAAAAGCCAGAAACCAACCTCTAATCCTGGATTTTGCCCACTTTGAATGTAAATTGATAATATATTGATGTATCACGCCGTAATTAATACTCTATTTAATTGGTCACTTTGGACATTCCAAAGTTCTGCTATCTTTCACTAACAGACCGTTGCTAAGGAGAAACATGCCGTTACTAAGGAGAACAGACCGTTGCTCAGGAGAACATGCCCGTTGCTAAGGAGAACAGACCGTTGCTAAGGAGAACAGACCGTTCTAAGGAGAAAGACCGTTCTAGAGAACACGTTGCTAAGGAGAACAGACCGTTGCTAAGGAGAACAGACCGTTCCTAAGGAGAACAGACCGTTGCTAAGGAGATATCCGTTCCTAAGGAGAACAGACCGTTGCTAAGGAGAACATACCGTTGCTAAGGAGGACACTCTAATCAAGGGGACTATGTGCAGTCATATCTATCCGCAGAAAACACTAAAGGGAACAGCAGAAGAAGACAGACAGGAAGTAAACACTAACGTTTTTTACGAGTTTCTTTAAACTTTTAGTAAGTGAAATAAGCCGAAGCATTCTTTTTTAAATGATCGACCCCCTTGCTGCACATTATTCCTTGTTTAAGAAACGGTCTCATGGTGAAGTTAATGTATTTCACTCCTTAAGTCCCTCAGTGCTCTCACTGCACTGGATTAACCTGAGAATTAACCTCTGGAAACAAGCACTCTTCTGATAGAGAGGAGAACTGATCCTTGCTTTGTTTGGCCAGTGTTTCAAGGAGATATCTGTTGTATCAAAACAAAGCTTTCCAGAAGGTTAATTTACAGGTTAATACTCTGGACGGAGAAAACATGGAGGATAAAGTTTGCCTGACATGAGAGCAAACTTACACCAAGCGGCCTTCAGGCTGTCTAGACAAGAGGAGAGAGGCCAAATCATCAAACATTATGGAAATAAGGAATAATATATTTTAGTTAAAAAAGTGTGAAAGAACACAGCCTTCACTTTTTCAAGTATATTGAAATGTTTTCACTCCCACCATCATGCACTCTCAAAGAGTTCATCTCATTGTTTTTTTATAAAACTAAGGAGAGCCCTTTTAAAACATTTAATGTCGCTTTTAAAGAAGGTTTTAGGAATGTACAGTATTAGGCAGGGCAAAGTGACATCTGAACACCTACCACCTGATTCAGCCACTTAAAGAGGTGTTGTATCGCGTTGACAGCTTTAACTTCCCAAATAATCCGCTTGTAAGCCTTTAAATGAACTGTTATTAGGTAAACAATGTGTTTAAGGGAACAAACCTAACATTAAGATTACAAAAATGTGATATAGTTATCCAAATAAGGCAATTTTGGGGGAATTTACAGCGATGTTTGGAGCTGTTAGGAACTGCTAGCTGTATAATGTTAGCCAGTTAGCTTAAAAAGTCTCATGTCAACAATGTTTTTATAATTTTATTCAGCCATAGCTAGCCAGATAGCTTTAATTTGCTAGCTAGTTTGTTAGATAGGTAGCTAATGTAAGCTAGCTGACTACATAAATAATTGAGTTGAAGCTTGTAAAGTAGATAGCTAACGTTCGTTGATTGCTAGCTAGATAAGGCGCTTTCACACCAAGTACTTTTCCCAGGAATAGTTTCCGGAACTTTTATTTCCTGGACCTATCTAGTAAATCGCGTTCACACCGGAATAAGTCCCTGAGGGAGCCACTGACGTCACTTATTCCTCTTCTACTGCTTTGGGTTTACTGGCAGGCCGCAAACAACTTCACGGCGTATACTGCCACCCGAAGTCCCCGGCCGGAAGTCCCCAGAGTTGGGGAAGGCTTCAGTAGAAGCTGCTGGGAGTCCCAGCAGCTTCTACTGAAGCCTTGTAAATCGCCAGAGGCGCCGACACCTCCTCATCACTCCACCGCTCCCATGTTTCTGTTGCCATACGTTAGTCTCTCTCCGTTGGTGCGCTGGGCTAATGCTAATGCTAATAATGCTAATGCGAGCAAATAAAATGGCGGCTTCACAAAAACTTTTCTGAGTTTTACGGGCCGTGGTTTGCAATTCGCCCAGCCAATCAGAAATTGGAACCTTTTCCTCCCCAGGAAAGTCCCTGCTCTCTAGCAGGGACGAAAAAGGGTTGAAAAGGTTCGCAAAAAAAAGTTCTAGTTCCAGATCTTTTTGGTGTGAACGCAAAATCCCAGGAACTATCTGAACTATTCCTGGGAAAAGTACTCCGGTGTGAAAGCGCATATTGTTAACGTTTGCTAGCTGAACAGCACACTGACAGGTCAACTGAGTTATTCAAATGTGTTAATATGAGATTTTAGGCCGTTTCCATATGTCATCCTGCAGCCACTAACAGATGATGGTTGCAATAAAATATTCCATATGAGCAAAGTAGCTGTGAATGATCTTAAATACAAGTCACTGTTTACAATTCAGCTAGTGCTAAACCAGGCAAGCTAACACATGAGCGTTTAAACCGGAAGTGTGAATAGGGGCGAGCAAAATAAGGTGAATTATTCCTGCAAAAATGTGACTGCATTTTTCACCCCAGTTTCTCCACAAGTGATCCAATCTTCATCAGCCACCCTCCTTCACTCTGTTTTCTGATGACCTCTCTCCCCCCTCTCCACTTCTGATGATCCCTGTCTCTCGGTCTGGAGAACAATCACTGATCATTACAATCAGGACGTCTGTTTCCTGGACTTTCTTAAGGAGCTATGGTACTGTGCAGGTCAACAAGTTGATGCCACTCGAGGCCAAATACCCACTGAGAGACGAGAGCTCAAAAATAAATATGATGCTGATGAGAAGAGAGGAAGGAGAGGAGGGGAGGAAGGGTGCACTACAAAAACTCGAAATCTTGCCCAGTATATTTGTCTAATATCTAGTCAGAATATGTCTCTACGCCTGATATAAGACATAATAACTTCAGAAGTAACTGCAGTGAGATATCAGGTCTTGTTTTTAGACAATGCATCATCTTGTTAAGTCAAAAAATCTTATTTTGAGATTTATCTCCAACTAACATCAGAAAACAGAACACTTTTGAGCATTTGCGGCTTATTGCGACACAATATCTCCTGATTCTGGTCAAATATAGTTCAAAATTAGTTTTCCATCTAATTACAAGATCTGATTTATCTACATATCCCTTCTTATTTCAAGAAATCTAACAAAGCTAATGTTCACTTGTTCTATCGGCAGATGTCTTTCCTTATTTCAAGTGAAAACACCTTGTTTTCATTATTTGTTCAACTTGTTTTTGGAGCAGCATTTTTTCCAATGTGATGAATATGAGAACACAAAATAGTGGAATTTAAATAGAAACGAGATAACACAGCAGAGAGCGAGGAAGAATGAATTGAGGGGAGATAACAGTATGCAAAATTATTCAAAGTTTAAACCCCACGAGGAAAGTTTGCTTGCAGCTCAGCAACACAAAGGAGCTGCAAGACTTTCCAAGACTTCCCTAAAAAAACTCTTCTCTCTGCACCCCTCTGACCTTGAATTGATTGTTTGCAACCTGAACATCCAGAAATGTGCACAGGTAAGCAAAAGCATCACGAGTCCTTACTGTAAAACCAATTACAGGAGGTATGTGTCTTCACCTCAATTACAGGGGACGGAGAAAAGTGTTCTGTTACAGGGTTTAGTGGGAAAAGAAGGACGAAGAGAGGACAAAAAAGAGGGGAAAGAGAAGCAGAAATAACTTAATAAAGGACGATTTAAGGTGTTCAATGTCAGGAAAGTTTATAAAGTTCAGGGTTCTTCATTGACAATAAAAATACTCTAAACGATCCACTTAACGTCGGTCAGTGCTTAAGGAACACTGCTGACACCAGGTCTGCTACAAAAGTACACACATCCTTTACTCAAGTAGAAGTACAGATACTCGTGTTTAAAAATACTCTGGTAAAAGTAGAAGTACTGACTAAACTTCTTTACTCAAGTAAAAGTAAAGAGGGCTTTGAAATGTACTTCAGTAAAAGTACCCATAACTAGCAGCTGTTTTAAAGAGTACCTGACCTCCCTTTATATTAATAGAACAATAATGTCATTGTTAGCTAATGAATGTTTCCATGCTGAACAACGGCAACATGACAACGTTTTCATTGGTCCCTCTTCTTTAGAGAAGACCAGGAAATGATGGATACAAGGATCGTGTTCAAATCAATAGGCACGCAATGACTCTAAATCAGGGGTGTCAAACTCAAATACACAGTGGGCCAAAATAAAAAAATGGGTACTAGTGGAGGGCCGGACTGGTTCAATGTTTATTGCAAAAGTTATTGAAATGAACTTATTGCACATATTAAACCTGGAACTAACAAAGCTTAAATTATTGCCTATAAAAACAACATTAACATTAAATAATCAGTTGCATTCATTTCTTATGGCTCTATCTGCAGCTTCTCCAGAGTCATTTCTTATGATTACATTTTTCCACAGGCCAACAACAGCTTCAAGAAAACTATTTCCCTCAAAGAGAAAAACAAACATGCCCTGTTGTCGTGAGAGAAAAAGTGCAGAAGGAAACATCCATTAAACTCAGTTTGCTGCTCTGTGATGCTAGTTCAGATACTTGGCATCTCATCTTGGGTGCAAGTTCATCAATGTTTGGGGTCAGGCTCTGAGCTGAGGAAACCCTCAGGATTGAGTGAAGGTGTGCATGCAATATACCGGCGGGCCAGATCTAATGGTAATTAAAAATTATCCTGCGGGCCGAAATTAAATCCACCGAGGGCCTGATTTGGCCCCCGGGCCTTGAGTTTGACACGTGCTCTAAATAATAATGATCACGCCACCAAACACAGATTCAAACTAAAGTAACCAGCCTGTTTGGAAAATGTAAGAAGTAGAAAGTACAGGTATTTGGGTTCAAAATGTAAGATGTAGAAAGTACAGGTATTAGGGTTCAAAATGTAAGAAGTAGAAAGTACAGGTATTAGGGTTCAAAATGTAAGAAGTAGAAAGTACAGGTATTTGTGTTCAAAATGTGAGAAGTCAAAGTAAAAAGTCGTCAGAACAATAAGTAGTGGAGTAAAGTACTGATACCAGAAACATTTACTTAAGTACAGTAACAAAGTATTTTACTCCACTACTTCCCACCTCTGACTACAGGAATCAGAGAGTCGGTCTTTCATGGGATTAAATCTGCAGAGCCGTCAGAAAGCATTACGAAAGAGATGAGAGATTTTTAGTAATCTAAACCCAATATACACCGAGCGAACAGAAGCAGAGGCAAGGAGGTGTTTGTGTTGTTTCCACAGTGATGGAGCACATGAACATCAGAGGAGGGAGGTTAATGAGGGACTGGTGCGAAATGGGAAGCGAATAACGAAAAGTTTTGCTCGAAAGTTCACACAAGAGTTCTTGAGGGGAGGTTTCTAATTGAAAGCCAGCAGCAGCTAAAAATAGGGGAAGCAGAAGAAGATTCAAAGGAAAGTCGTACCTCATTTGGAGTTGAAATGTGTGACTTAACGTAGCATGAATCAGTATTTGTTATTATTAAGTAGAACTGGCAATCCTAAAATAAGATAAAATAAAAATGTCAGATTTGGTTGTTGCAGCAAAAAACAAAACAAGCATTGCACGTAATAACAAATTACAAGAGTAGAAATAACAATTCTAAAATAAAAACATATAGAAATAGAAATAAACTAGCATTAGAAAGTAAGAAAAATATATAGATGACCGTGAAGATAAAACATCTATAAACTGTCTGACGAATACAAACATAAAAAACACTATTAAACAGTTTGCTTGCATTGACAAACAGCATCTGAACAAACCGATAAACCACTGTAACCAAACCGGACACTAATCTAGCAGCAATGCAGTCGGGTCTTTGCTGACGTTTTTTATGTCGTAGAACTAATCGTTAAAATCTCTTACGCTTGTGTTAACGACATACCTTATTTCACGTCACCACCGCTAAGCTAAAGGAGGCTAATGTTGGGCTATAAAGGAACTACAGCACGGTCACGTGACTTCACGTCACCACCGCTAAGCTAAAGGTGGCTAATGTTGGGATATAAGGAACTACAGCACGGTCACGTGACTTCACGTCACCACCGCTAAGCTAAAGGCGGCTAATGTTGGGCTATAAAGGAACTACAGCACGGTCACGTGACTTCACGTCACCACCGCTAAGCTAAAGGCGGCTAATGTTTGGCTATAAAGGAACTACAGCACGGTCACGTGACTTCACGTCACCACCGCTAAGCTAAAGGCGGCTAATGTTTGGCTATAAAGGAACTACAGCACGGTCACGTGACTTCACGTCACCACCGCTAAGCTAAAGGAGGCTAATGTTGGGCTATAAAGGAACTACAGCGCAGTCACATGACTTCACGTCACCACCGCTAAGCTAAAGGTGGCTAATGTTGGGCTATAAAGGAACTACAGCACGGTCACATGACTTCACGTCACCACCGCTAAGCTAAAGGTGGCTAATGTTGGGCTATAAAGGAACTACAGCACGGTCACATGACTTCACGTCACCACCGCTAAGCTAAAGGAGGCTAATGTTGGGCTATAAAGGAACTACAGCACGGTCACATGACTTCACGTCACCAGCGCTAAGCTAAAGGAGGCTAATGTTGGGCTATAAAGGAACTACAGCACGGTCACATGACTTCACGTCACCAGCGCTAAGCTAAAGGAGGCTAATGTTGGGCTATAAAGGAACTACAGCACGGTCACATGACTTCACGTCACCACCGCTAAGCTAAAGGTGGCTAATGTTGGGCTATAAAGGAACTACAGCACGGTCACATGACTTCACGTCACCACCGCTAAGCTAAAGGTGGCTAATGTTGGGCGTGATGACGTTTAGTCGCCTCATATCGACACTTGTTAGTAACCGCTGTTTTTAAATGCACCAGTGGGGTATTTACTGACGTATTTTATGTCGTAGAGCTAAACGTTAAAATCTCTTCAGCTTGTGTTAACCACAGACCTTATTTCAGGATAACAACCAAAAACACGTTCAGCAAACCATTGACTTCTAGGCTTGGGGACAGGAAGTGGTTTTATGCTGACTAACTTCCCTGTGTTAAGACTCATTCCTGCACCACTCTGTTAGCCAGATATATTTTCAAGTATTTAGTTTGTTATATCTGTAAAGTTAGGCTTTGGTGCATTATGGGAAACTACACAAGAAAGACAAGGTATCTCACTCATTAGTAGTTGCTTCAATAGCTAATTAAGATGGCATCTAGACCAGCGGTTCCCAACGCAAGTGGGCCGCCAAATAGTTTGCAAAACATTATGATTTGTGTGGAAACATTTTCATTATTAAGATTTGTTTTTTATTCGAACCTCCTTTCCTTTCTCTTTCTCGATCCTCCTTAGCAACGGTCATTACAGTCCTTGATCACAGCGGTCTGTTCTACTGGATTAACAACGTGTCACATGTTCTGAATTGACCAATCAGAACTTTATTTAGCCTCCGTATTGTTAATGGTTGAATGTGGGCCGAGAACATTTTTTGGATTCTTAAGTGGGCCCTGAGTTGAACAAGGTTGGGAACCGCTGATCTAGACAATGACATGTCTGTGCACCCCTTTAAATCGCAAAAATGTCCCAAATTTGGATCAATAAAGTACTTCTGATCTTATCTTACCTTATCTGTATTTAAGAACCTCTATTTCAGATTCAAATCCCCCACTGCAAATTAAAAACCTTCCAAAACTTTGCACGAACATTTGTCTTAACTATGAAGTTTGTGCAGATTTAAAGGCGTCACTCACTGCCAAAAAAAGTTCCTTCCCTTTTCTGTCGCAGCGATACCATCTGCAATTTCAGGCTTAGTCTCAGACAGAGGGTGTCCGTCATATCCCAGTATCTCCGGGTTCACACCAGGCCACGATTGACGCTTTGATTCTCGTGTTTTCCTCCCTCATTGATAAGAGGTTTTAAAACCGCGGGCCCATGGCTCAATAAGACTGGAGGCCTTCGTTTAAAGAGGGCAACACCTTTGTGAGAAAGCAGTTTAAACTCAAAATGGACCTCACACTTATAACAGACAGAATACACAGTGATTGACAGGTGGGAAAAACATGTGTCCAGCTCAAAAAACAGTAAATATTGTCTTTCTCTCTGAGGACTTTTCTCTGTAGCTTTCCACTTTCTGTTTTCTCTAAACCTGAACATCAGCGGGAGGACTCTTTACAGTAGAGACACTACACACTGATATACACCTGAACATCAGCAGGAGAGGACTCTTTAAAGTAGAGACTCTACATACTGATATACACCTGAACATCAGCAGGAGAGGACTCTTTAAAGTAGAGACTCTACATACTGATATACACCTGAACATCAGCTGGAGAGGACTCTTTAAAGTAGAGACACTACATACTGATATACACCTGAACATCAGCAGGAGAGGACTCTTTAAAGTAGAGACACTACATACTGATATACACCTGAACATCAGCAGGAGAGGACTCTTTAAAGTAGAGACACTACATACTGATATACACCTGAACATCAGCAGGAGAGGACTCTTTAAAGTAGAGACACTACATACTGATATACACCTGAACATCAGCAGGAGAGGACTCTTTAAAGTAGAGACACTACATACTGATATACAGAGAGGACTCTTTAAGTGTATTATGTAAGAAAACAGAACAATGTAAGCTTAGAAAGGAATGTAGCAGAAGCCTATATAACACACAATCCCATCAAGCATAGATGGGCCTCTTTAAGTAACGTCTTATTGTTTTTGCTTTCTTTTATTTATTTGCCCAGCACAACGGCCATGTCAGAGAAGAGCAAATGAACCTCTTGTCATGTGAAAGCATCTTAAAGCAGCTTCTTCTGCAGTGTGTCTTTTGTTCAGTCCTCCACTGACCTGCAGTCTGCAAACACCCTGCTGCTCTCTGCGTCTCACTACATTAACACAGGATATAGCCTTTAGCGGGCATGTGGGGAAGTCAACAAGTGTGTGTGTGTGAGTGTGTGTGTGTGAGTGTGTGTGTGTATACTATACTGCATGTGGGACATCTTCAAAACACGAGTATCTGAGTTGTATCCTTAAAAAAGAAGATCCTGCACTAAAAATAGACCTCCAGTAGACTCAGCTTCAAGGGAAAAGAGGGCCAGTGTGTGTGTGTGTATGTGTGTGTGTGTGTGTGTGTGGTGTGTGTGTGTGTGTGTGTGTGTGTGTGTGTGTGTGTGTGTGTGTGAGAGATCAGTGTACTCCTGGTTTTGTGGTTCAGATGTTGGATTATTTCTGGATGACTGACGCCTGCAACGCACCATTCCTCAACAAATTGCTTACATGACTGGAATGGGGAGAGATCGTCACTGTGTGTGTGTGTGTGTGTGTGTGTGTGTGTGCGTGTGTGTGTGTGTGGTGTGTGTGTTTTGTGTGATCGTACCTGCTTGTAAGTTGTGTATAACTCGTAATGCACTACGATTGTTGCTTCTCTGAGCAGCACCCAGATGTTTGTTTTCCCTTTGCTTCACACACAGGTGTTAATATGACATAGTGAACCTAAATTAATGTGTGTATATGTGTACATATACTGTATACATCATGATTATTGCATTGGAAAATGAGGTGCATGTCTGCTGACGGACGTTAGCCTGACTGATGGTCCTGCGGATACTCGTGCAACAGCTGTGAACAACATATAGATTGTTTACGCTGCATTATGTTTTGTTTCTGCACATGTGAGCCAGATGCATCGTGTTGTTTATGGTGATGGTTGTCTTTCATCTTGACGGATGTGTGTGTGTGTGTGGTGTGTGTGTGTGTGTGTGTGTGTGTGTGTGTGTGTATGTGTGTGTGTGTGAGACAAAGGAAAGACACAGAGATGGTGAAGTTAGCGAGGCAGAAACCCACACTAATTGAATTAGGAAGTGAAATCCTTCCTGCCACTTTAATGTGGTCCGTGATGGGGACAGCTCGTGCTTCACTGACACCAGTTCATCAAGAGAAGGAAAAAGAAAAAGCATTACAACTGTGGACAAATCAGGAATAGCACACATATGTGTTATGATCCCTATTAGTTTTCAATGTTTTATTGTGTCCTGTCAAGATCTGTCTTTGTTTCCCGTTTTATTTAGAAAAGTGTATAGTCTGTAGCTACTTCCTTTCTCTGTTTCCCTCTTGTTTGATTACCTGATTGTGTTCACCTGTGTTTCTCTTCCCTCCACACCTGTGTCTTGTTCTTGTGATTAGTCTTGTGTGCATTTAAAGTTCACCTATTATGCAAAATGCACTTCTTCATGTCTCTTCTACATCAACATGTGTCCCCTCTTCTTCATGTCTCTTCTACATCAACATGTATCCCATCTTCTTCATGTCTCTTCTACATCAACATGTGTCCCCTCTTCTCCATGTCTCTTCTACATCAACATGTGTCCCCTTTCTCCATGTCTCTTCTACATCCACATGTGTCCCTCTTCTCCATGTCTCTTCTACATCAACATGTGTCCCCTCTTCTTCATGTCTCTTCTACATCAACATGTGTCCCCTCTTCCCATGTCTCTTCTACATCAACATGTGTCCCCTCTTCTTCATGTCTCTTCTACATCAACATGTGTCCCCTCTTCTCCATGTCTCTTCTACATCAACATGTGTCCCCTCTTCTTCACGTCTCTTCTACATCAACATGTGTCCCCTCTTCTTCATGTCTCTTCTACATCAACATGTGTCCCCTCTTCTCCATGTCTCTTCTACATCAACATGTGTCCCCTCTTCTTCATGTCTCTTCTACATCAACATGTGTCCCCTCTGTGTAAAGAGACTCTGAAAGTTTCAGGAACAAAGATTCTCTCTCTTTTTCTCCTGATCCATTTCTATAAAAACCTGTCTGAAAATGAGCTGATCAGATTTTGGCCACTTGATGATGTCATAACGATGTTTTGTCTTGTGTAACCATTAGCCAATCAGCAACCAAGGTAACCCCCCCCCACCTTATCACCTGAATCTCCTCCTAGAGCACCATTGAGTTCTTTGTAACCAAATCTCTCTCAGAGGGGCGTGGGGAGGGGCTCCTTATTTTCATCTAAAGTAACAGACAGAGAATCAGCACTTTGGAAACAGGGCTGAAACAGAGGGGATTATGGGATGCTGCAATGGTCTGTTTGGTGTTTCAGCCAATCAGAGACAGGCTCTGTATATATCTGAGACCTGTAATATATAATGAAAAATGGTGTAATAGGGGACCTTTAAGTTCTGTTTTTCTTTCAGTCTGTGTCAGAGTTCATGTTGTTGGACGTTTCTTATTCCGAAGAATTGTCTTGTTTGCCTGGCCAGTTCTGCCACTAAAGGATTTTGATTTTGAATTCTTCTGCCCTCCAGCCGTGACACATATGCAGGTTTTTTAATGTGATAAAACTCACCAAAAGAAAGGGAAGGAGCCCATTGGTCAGCAACCCTTCAGCTTCAGAATGCGGGGTTCGTTGACATTATAAAGCTTATGGTAATGACTTAATATGTAACGTACGGTCTGATAGCTGCAAAAAACACTTTTCAACGACCCAAATAGCTTCCGCAATGCGCTGCAGTTAGTGTTTCTGTGTTTCTGTTTGTGTCATTGGAGTGGTTTCAACGTACATACATTCCACTTTGTTTATGCCATCTTTAAACATATTATCCCTAATGAAATTCCTCTGAATGCCAGATGTTTTAGATCCGTTGCTTCACAGATTTAAAGATCCTGCGTCATGTGATCATTGAGATATTATTTCAGGACTTTCTCACCTGACAGTGGTCTGAAAGGTCATCTGCATCGTGTTTAAAGTTAGAAACTGATTGAAGTTTTATCGAGGCGTCTTGGTGTGGGTGAAGCAGCGGGAAAGATATTTATAACGGGCTGCATGATGTCAGATGGAAAGAAAAAGGAAAGGAAAGGGAATCTGTTTGTTTCCTTCTTCTCAAGTAAAACACACGCACGCACGCACGCACGCACGCACGCACGCACGCACGCACGCACGCACGCACGCACGCACGCACGCAACGCACGCACGCACGCACGCACGCACCACACACACACACACACCTTCATGATTACGGCTCATCTGCTGATGGAGGTCTATATTCTCCTGTCTGAGCATCATATGAAGATATTCCTCCGTCTAACAGGACTCCATCCGTCAGTGAAACTCATTAACGTAGTCATATCTAAATAAAAAAATACCTTAGTGACTTTCAAATGTAAATCCGACATCAACAGTCTGTCCCAACCTCACACCTCGCCTTATCAAGTGAGTAGTGGTGTGAATGGATCGCAAAATGTAATTATGTTAATCCTAAATATAGGGATTACTTTCCGAGTTTGAAGCGATGCAAAGCAGTTGAAAATCAGCAAAGTTATCCTTTAAATGCACGTAATCTGTAACATTGTGACATCACTACAGAAGACTTGCGCCCTTGGCTAGCGCCCAACACATTGAACGTGGACATCTCTAAGCAGGTTGATCAATCACAACAGAGCCGGTCAGCTAACCAAGCAGAGCAGACTGGGCTCTGGTTTCAGACAGAGGGTGAAAAGAGGTGCTGCAGCACAGGCAGTATGAGAGAAATAAAGAGCTTTTTGAACATTAAAGCCTGGAGACGAAGTAAGACTCTGGCTTAGAGGATCTCTGTGTTCATCATCATATTGTACATATCGGCGAAAAGATGGCAATATATATAAAAATGTATTCATTATTCATGCATTCTAGTATAATCAGGGGATCTGGTCTCACTTGCACTAAAGTTGGGGACCAGTTGTCTCTCAGTGTGTACTCATGTCACTAAATGAGCTGAATCCTTATTTGTAAGTTGGCTAGACAAATGCATTCTCCATTTAGATGTTATAGAATCCCCATTAGCAAACACTGCATCTCCCAATAGAAATTAAATCCAGAATGCGTGGCGAGTGAAAAAAAAACACACTTCTGTCATTTTGCTAAGCTTTAAGAAAAGTCTCCAAAAGATCCTCCAGGGTTCACTGAACGCCAAACAGAGAGACAGAGAGGCAGAGAGGCAGATGGCGGAAATGCTAGGTAAAACACACACATACTTTACTAAATGTGCAAAAAGGTTTGAGGAAAACACACACACACACAACACACACACACACACACACACACACACAACACACACACACACCACACACACACACAACACACACACACACACACAGCTAAATAAAAATATGATTTCACTTTGAGGGATTTTTAATGTTTGTTTCTAAACTTTGAGGCCTCTCAAACTTCCTCCAGGGTTAACACACAGGGAGATACAGACGGCGGAAAACGCTAAGTAAACACACACGTACTTTTTCATCATGTCTTCATCATGAGCCTGAGTCTTCATCATGTCTTCATCATGAGTCTGAGTCTTCATCATGAGTCTGAGTCTTCATCATGTCTTCATCATGAGTCTGAGTCTTCATCATGTCTTCATCATGAGTCTGAGTCTTCATCATGTCTTCATCATGAGTCTGCGTCTTCATATGAGTCTGAGTCTTCATCATGAGCTTGAGTCTTCATCATGAGCCTAACGACCCGTCCACACGGCGGCGTGCGTTGAAGCTTCAACGCTTCTGCCCATTCACTTTGAGGGGGCGACGTCACGCTTGCCGAACTGCATTGTGGGAGCGTCGCCTCGCTTTGCTCGCATTGCTCGCTTCAAAAGTTGAGCAATGTTCAACTTTTGAAGCTTCGACATAAGCGTCAGCCAATCAAATCATATGCCAGTACAAGCTCTGGCCAATCAAACCGCGTGCTTTGTGTCCGGGGCGGGAGATTCATGTGATTGGTTGTTGGTCGAGCTTCAGACACGCCCGCCGGCAAGCTTCAACGCACGCCGCCGTGTGGACGCTGCGTGAGTCTTCATCATGAGCTGAGTCTTCATCATGTCTTCATCATGAGCCTGATTCTCATCATGTCTTCATCATGTCTTCATCATGTTTTCATCATGTCTTCTTCATGTCTTCATCATGAACCTGAGTCTTCATCATGTCTTCATCATGAGCCTGATTCTTCATCATGAGCCTGATTCTTCATCATGTCTTCATCATGTCTTTATCATGTCTCTTCATGTTTTCATCATGTATCTTCATGTCTTTCATCAATGTCTTCTTCATGTCTTCATCATCATGTCTTCATCATGATGTCTTCTTCATCATTTCATCATGTCTTCATCATGAGCCTGATTCTTCATCATGTCTTCATCATTTCTTTATCATGTCTTCTTCATGTCTTCATCATGTCCATCATGTCTTCATCATGTTTTCATCATGTTTTCATCATGTCTTTTCATGTCTTCATCATGTCTTATCATGTTTTCATCATGTTCTCATCATGTCTTCTTCATGTCTTCATCATGTCTCCATCATGTCTTCATCATGTCTCAATCATGTTTTCATCATGTCTTCATCATGTTTTCTTCATGTTTCATCATGTCTTCATCATGTTTTCATCATGTTCTCATCATGTCTTCTTCATGTATCATCTGTCTTCATCATGTCTTTATCATGTCTTCTTCATGTCTTCATCATGTCTTTATCATGTCTTCATCATGTTTTCATCATGTTCTCATCATGTCTTCTTCATGTTTTCATCATGTCTTCATCATGTCTTTATCATGTCTTCTTCATGTCTTCATCATGTTTTCATCATGTTCTCATCATGTCTTCTTCATGTCTTCATCATGTCTCCATCATGTCTTCATCATGTCTCCATCATGTTTTCATCATGTCTTCATCATGTCTTTATCATGTCTTCTTCATGTCTTCATCATGTCTTCATCATGTCTTCATCATGTTTTCATCATGTTCTCATCATGTCTTCTTCATGTCTTCATCATGTCTCCATCATGTCTTCATCATGTCTCCATCATGTTTTCATCATGTCTTCATCATGTTTTCTTCATGTTTTCATCATGTCTTCTTCATGTCTTCATCACTGAGTCTTCATCATGAAGTTTTCCTCCTCGTTATTGTTAGCTGAATACCTACAGCAGTACCATTTAAAGAGCTATGATCACTTTCACACTGATAGCTCTGAAAATGGCGCTGCCGTCTGCAACAAACAGGATCTTTAGAGCCGTCTGCAACAAACAGGATCTTTAGAGCCGTCTGCAACAAACAGGATCTTTAGAGCCGTCTGCAACAAACAGAATCTTCAGAGCCGTCTGCAACAAACAGGATCTTTAGAGCCGTCTGCAACAAACAGGATCTTTAGAGCCGTCTGCAACAAACAGGATCTTTAGAGCCGTCTGCAACAAACAGGATCTTCAGAGCCGTCTGCAACAAACAGGATCTTCAGAGCCGTCTGCAACAAACAGGATCTTCAGAGCGTCTGCAACAAACAGGATCTTTAGAGCCGTCTGCAACAAACAGGATCTTCAGAGCCGTCTGCAACAAACAGGATCTTCAGAGCCGTCTGCAACAAACAGGACCTTCAGAGCCGTCTGCAACAAACAGGATCTTTAGAGCCGTCTGCAACAAACAGGATCTTCAGAGCCGTCTGCAACAAACAGGATCTTCAGAGCCGTCTGCAACAAACAGGATCTTCAGAGCCGTCTGCAACAAACAGGATCTTTAGAGCCGTCTGCAACAAACAGAATCTTCAGAGCCGTCTGCAACAAACAGGATCTTTAGAGCCGTCTGCAACAAACAGAATCTTTAGAGCCGTCTGCAACAAACAGAATCTTCAGAGCCGTCTGCATTCAATGTTGTTGTTGTTTGTGTTTCTTGTTTCCTGTTTTATTTACTCTGGTATTCCTCCAGCTGTGTCTTGTGTCTCTATCTATGCCTGATCATACAATCCATTGTCATTGTACCCGTCCATGTCTCGGCCAGCTTTACAAGTGTTCCTGTTTCCGGTTCATTCTTCTTGTTCTCACTGCTCCCGAATACATGATGCATTACATGAATGCACATCATGAGAGCAACAGCTTGTTCTGTTTGTCCTTCTTTATACTGTGAGCCGTGTTCATGCTCAACCCTCTGACTGCTTTCTGCACACATGTCTGCACACATGTCTGCACACATGTCTGCACATATGTCTGCACACATGTCTGCACATATGTCTGCACATGTCTGCACACATGTCTGCACACATGTCTGCACATATGTCTGCACACATGTCTGCACATATGTCTGCACATGTCTGCACACATGTCTGCACACATGTCTGCACACATGTCTGCACATGTCTGCACACATGTCTGCACATGTCTGCACATATGTCTGCACACATGTCTGCACACATGTCTGCACACATGTCTGCACACATGTCTGCACAGCCCTCCACTTTAAAATATAACACACTGCAGTTTGCCATATACTCATTGTCCTAAGTGTTTTTTTATTGTTTTATTTTTTAAGGTTATTTGTATAGTTACATTTTAATTTGGTGTAAATACTTTACATGATAAATTGTGTCTTTAAAATACTTATTTTTTATTATCCATTTCACGCACACACACACACACACACACACACACACACACACACACACACACGCACACACACACACACACACACACACACACACACACACACACATACACACATACACACACACACACACACACACATACATGTCAAACACACACACCCACCCACCCACCCACCCACCCACCCACCCACCCACCAACCCACACCCACACACACACACAAACACACACACACACCACACACACACACACACACACACACACACACACACACACACACACACACACACACACACATACACACACACACAGTGACCACAGTTTAGCATTGGTTACTCTGTTCTTTCTGGAGGTCTGGCATCCGTGTTGATACTAAACAAATCATAAAAAATCACAATGGAAAGAAAAACAACGGAAAGTCAGCGACAAGTTTGCAAACATTTAGACATGTTGTGCGTGTCAGCAGAAAGTCTGCGGGAAATAAGACATGCTGTATACGCTCTTACATCTGTGTGTGTGTGTGTGTGTGTGTGTGTGGTGTGTGTGTGTGTGTGTGTGTGTGTGTGAGTCTAATTACCCTTCAGGGAGACACACACGATGTAATTAGACCTGAGCAGCAACAAGTGGAGCAGAAACACTTGAGTGAACACTTAAAAAGAAAAAGGTCTTCTCTCTTTGTGGCGCTCTGAAACCTTCATCAGTCTCTTCAACCGTCCTTTATTCTCCTTCCAGCCACAGCTAAACAAGACGTGTCATTGTCTTCGTGGACGTTTTGTGAAGTGTTTACAATTTGTCAAAAATAGATCAAGGTCAAAGCCAGTGTTGACTGTTCCTTCACCTTTTAGTCCTTTGTTTGCTGCATATTTGGGCTTATCTTTCACACTGTTAGTACCGATATATACAATAAGTATGGATAGTCATTGTATACAGGCTAACCCCTAGATTCCACCGGGAGCGTCTGCGCTGCGTTACGGCTACGCCACGCCACGCTGCGACCTCCTCCTGCGTCATAACCCACCGGGCGCGCTTCAAAACGTTGCGGAAGTGGAGCGTCGTGTGTGCAGGCTCGCAGTTGTTGTTGATTTGGGCATATTTATTTGGGGGATGGGCCTGGGCCGGATGAACGTTCCACTTCCTGCCTGCGCTACGGCTGTGCCGCGCTGCGCCGCGCTGCGCCGCGTCAAAAATAGGATTCATCCTATATTTTAGAAATTCCTTGCGCCGAGGCGCTTCTGGGACGCTTCGAGCCACGGCGCAGCGTGGCGCAGCGGGTCTGGTGGAATAGCACCCATTGACTAGAGTGACCGCGATCGCTAAAAACGCCGCAGCGTGGCGTGGCGTAGACGTAACGCAGCGCAGATGCTCCCGGTGGAATCTAGGGGTAAGGGAGTAACAGATTATGTGTTACGGGATTCAGTAATCAGGATCAAAAAAGACATTAAGCAATATAACTAGGGCTGTCAAGTTAACACGTTAATAACGCGTTAACGCAAACATTTTTTAACGCCACTAATTATTTTAACGTGCGATTAACGCATGTGTATTTGTCCTCGGCCCGCCCCGTAGTTTCAGAGCCCAAAGGCT
>JAAKFY010000133.1:47500-67500 GCA_011823955.1 Dissostichus mawsoni
CATGCAGTACGACACAAACCTCAAAACAAAATACAGTAAAACTATGGTCGCAGGCCCAAGTTTAACTCTCTGAGGTCTAAGCCCTTTTTTCACATGTTAGGCTCGCGTGGGCTTTTTCTGTAAAAATGCTATTAAAACATGAACCTTGGTGACCGTCGGGCTGGCCTGCATCGTCTGCCTACAAAACTAAAATAAAAAAGCGTTTCTGCAGCCCCAACAACAGCCTCTGATCATCAACAGACTTCATGCAATGCTTCATTGGATGCAGATATTAGATAATAATCTCTATCTCACTCCTAAAACATCTAAATCTACTTCCAGCATGGATACATGTTCATAAAACACATCCATTGTTTGTTCTATATGCTTCTTGAAATTCAAAAAAACACATCGTTTTTCTAGAACAGATTACAAATCGCCTGAAAATGGTACAAACAAGTGGCAACATGTGTGACGAAGGTGTTGCGCTGGGCTATATCATGCAATCGAAAGTGAAACTTAACCTCGCTCCATTTCGGAGATATTCCCGCGAGAGTGCGGAAAACTTAAATTAACTAATTTATTCACTGACTAGCCCATAGCCCATTAAATCATGATAGCTAACACTCGTTAGCTGGCATGTCCGAAATGTAGCTTATGTTAGCTAGTTTGCAAAATAAAAAAGTTGCCAGCTAGTCGCTAGTTAGCATGTCGGAAAGAAAGCTATCTTGTAAATATATCATTTTATTTTGCATTGACAGAGAGGTTGAGTTCAGTACTGAAGCTTGGGTGATAGAAAGGTGCTAAGAAAAAACTAATATGCTATAAAGCTTCATAATTCATTTTAAGTTTTACTATAAATCTTTGAATGCCAGGTTCCTTTTTGGGCCTCTCCTGCTGTTTAAACCACATTCACAGTTGTACAAAAAAGAGCAACAATAGGCCTCATTATTCCACAGTATGGGACATAGTTTCAGGGGTAAAATTACCCTTTTCCCCTCGGTGAATAGCTCGGGGTCAGTGAGGGTCAAACTCAAACAAACTCCAATAAAGCGAGCGGCATAAATGTTCTATAACTGGACGGGTTCCCAGACTGTAGCATCTGAACGAGCCGCGGTACTCCGTGTCCTCTCACAGCCATTGTGTTAAATTGGGTGACGTAGTTCGGTTATATTTGTGTCCCTGCTTTATTTCCTCGCCCACACACAGACCTCCCTGACCCTCGCAGGCAGAGATCGTACCTGTTAGTGGAAGATGGATAACAGCCGTCCCTTCCTTTAGATAATGATCTGTATTCAACACAGTGTGACTCAGACAGGCTGTGATCCCACATGGGGTCTTAACCCTGAGCTCACAGAAAACAAACAAACTGTCAGAGCCAGTTTATTTATTTGTGATAATGTGAAATAACATTTTCACCAGTGGCGACCTCTGTAGCGGGGAACATTACAAGACTACAATTCCCATGGCTCCAGCCTTTAAAGAGTCCTCTCCTGCTGATGTTCAGGTGTATATCAATGTAGTGTCTCTACTTTAAAGAGTCCTCTCCTGCTGATGTTCAGGTGTATATCAGTATGTAGTGTCTCTACTTTAAAGAGTCCTCTCCTGCTGATGTTCAGGTGTATATCAGTATGTAGTGTCTCTACTTTAAAGAGTCCTCTCCTGCTGATGTTCAGGTGTATATCAGTATGTAGTGTCTCTACTTTAAAGAGTCCTCTCCTGCTGATGTTCAGGTGTATATCAGTATGTAGTGTCTCTACTTTAAAGAGTCCTCTCCTGCTGATGTTCAGGTGTATATCAGTATGTAGTGTCTCTACTTTAAGAGTCCTCTCCTGCTGATGTTCAGGTGTATATCAGTATGTATTGTCTCTACTTTAAAGAGTCCTCTCCTGCTGATGTTCAGGTGTATATCAGTTGTAGTGTCTCTACTTTAAAGAGTCCTCTCCTGCTGATGTTCAGGTGTATATCAGTATGTAGCTTCTCTACTTTAAAGAGTCCTCTCCAGCTGATGTTCAGGTGTTACATCAGTATGTAGTGTCTCTACTTTAAAGAGTCCTCTCCTGCTGATGTTCAGGTGTATATCAGTATGTAGTGTCTCTACTTTAAAGAGTCCTCTCCTGCTGATGTTCAGGTGTATATCAGTATGTAGTGTCTCTACTTTAAAGAGTCCTCTCCTGCTGATGTCAGGTGTATATCAGTTGTAGTGTCTCTACTTTAAAGAGTCCTCTCCTGCTGATGTTCAGGTGTATATCAGTATGTAGTGTCTCTACTTTAAAGAGTCCTCTCCTCTGATGTTCAGGTGTATATCAGTATGTAGTGTCTCTACTTTAAAGAGTCCTCTCCTGATGATGTTCAGGTGTATATCAGTATGTAGTGTCTCTACTTTAAAGAGTCCTCTCCTGCTGATGTTCAGGTGTACATCAGTATGTAGTGTCTCTACTTTAAAGAGTCCTCTCCTGCTGATGTTCAGGTGTATATCATGTACACCAACCTAGATAACACACAAAAGGAAAGGGGAAAACCCCAAAAAGCAGAATAGTACCTCTTTAAAAAGGTTCTTTACGGGTTGCCATATCAAAAGACACAGTAACACACAGTGGATTATGAGCTCCAGGATGAATAACGGTCAGAAAGGTCAGACTGATTAAGACCCACGGGGGAAAACGTCCGTCACTTTAAGTCCAAAAGGATCAACTGAGTCCACATCAGAGCCAGGATCAATTCGTCCTAAATACCAGAGACACATTAATCCTGCTGTCTGAGTCTGCATCGACGCTTCAATCCTATGTCTGACGTGTTCATCTCAAATTGCAGCCGTTTGTCTTCATTATTATCTGGAGTTCAGTCTCCTTAAACCAGAACTATGACGCTCCGTGTTTCTCTTTTTTGGGCAGAAACGGGTCGAAAACGATACCTTTCTTCCAGTAAGGATTAAACGGATTCCTCACCCTTACCAGTACTCAAACCATAACTCTCCTTTCGGTGTTTTCCTGTCCTTAATGTCCTCATGTTTCTCCTTCTCATAACTCTTTGCTTTGGCATCTCTTATCTCGTCCAAAAAGATTCTCTCATAATGGATCTCCTTATCTCCATCCATGCAATCACAATCCATCAATGAAGACCTGAACACACTCTTTGTACGTGAGACTTTGTTTGGGGCAATTGCATCTTCTCTGATTCATGAATTGTGTTTCTGTTTCTAAACCCAGATTAATACGAAGGGTCAGAAGATGAGACACATTTCTGCAGCATCTGTTTATATTTCTCAGCCTCTTTCCAATATTTGCTGTTTTTATTGCGAAGTACAGAATGGTATTTCCTCTGCAGGCCTCATGAAACAAAGACAATCTGAAATGGGTGTTTTATAGCTTAGATCCTATAAACATGTGCAATTGAATGAGCACCAAGCCCTGTAAAACAACACTGTTCTCCTCTGGATCTTCCACATGGTGCAGAAAGAGTTTATCCTGGTTTAACCTCACAGGTAAATACACAAATATGAAGTATGAACTTTAAGAGCAACTCAAGAGACTTGTTTTAATGAGCTTTTAATTGAATTGCATTTATTCTTATTTTAATCCTTATTTTTTTTCTTGATTATTTGATTATATTAAGTCCTGTGTTGCTATCAAGTGTTCTTCTCCTTCTCGTCAGAGTCCATCAGCCAGAGGAGGAAACGGGAAGAAGTGATTTAAATGAACTCAAAGCAGCAGAGACAAAGTTTCTTCATTTCTGCACAAGCGGTAGGGTGCGAACGTGCTACAACGATCATAAAGGATGCAGATATAAAAACCCAAATGTTCCACATGAAGAAACATCTTCAGCAACTTGACAACACATGCAGCATTTAGAGAACATTCAGCAACTTGAGGAGACATGAGCAGCGTTTACTAAAAGCTGCAGAAACCAAACGCTGAAGAAGCTCAAAACACAACGGAGACCAGGGGACACTAAAGAGTGACGCACACAGCTGGGAGACCAGGGGACACTAAAGAGTGACGCACACAGCTGGGAGACCAGGGGACACTAAAGAGTGACGCACACAGCTGGGACCAGGGGACACTAAAGAGTGACGCACACAGCTGGGAGACCAGGGGACACTAAAGAGTGACGCACACAGCTGGGAGACCAGGGGACACTAAAGAGTGACGCACACAGCTGGGAGACCAGGGGACACTAAAGAGTGACGCACACAGCTGGGACCAGGGGACACTAAAGAGTGACGCACACAGCTGGGAGACCAGGGGACACTAAAGAGTGACGCACACAGCTGGGAGACCAGGGGACACTAAAGAGTGACGCACACAGCTGGGAGACCAGGGGACACTAAAGAGTGACGCACACAGCTGGGAGACCAGGGGACACTAAAGAGTGACGCACACAGCTGGGAGACCAGGGGACACTAAAGAGTGACGCACACAGCTGGGACCAGGGGACACTAAAGAGTGACGCACACAGCTGGGAGACCAGGGGACACTAAAGAGTGACGCACACAGCTGGGAGACCAGGGGACACTAAAGAGTGACGCACACAGCTGGGAGACCAGGGGACACTAAAGAGTGACGCACACAGCTGGGACCAGGGGACACTAAAGAGTGACGCACACAGCTGGGAGACCAGGGGACACTAAAGAGTGACGCACACAGCTGGGAGACCAGGGGACACTAAAGAGTGACGCACACAGCTGGGAGACCAGGGGACACTAAAGAGTGACGCACACAGCTGGGAGACCAGGGGACACTAAAGAGTGACGCACACAGCTGGGAGACCAGGGGACACTAAAGAGTGACGCACACAGCTGGGAGACCAGGGGACACTAAAGAGTGACGCACACAGCTGGGAGACCAGGGGACACTAAAGAGTGACGCACACAGCTGGGAGACCAGGGGACACTAAAGAGTGACGCACACAGCTGGGAGACCAGGGGACACTAAAGAGTGACGCACACAGCTGGGAGACCAGGGGACACTAAAGAGTGACGCACACAGCTGGGAGACCAGGGGACACTAAAGAGTGACGCACACAGCTGGGAGACCAGGGGACACTAAAGAGTGACGCACACAGCTGGGAGACATTCAGGATAATAAGGCTGAACAACTGTCTCTGTCTCAGAGTCAGTCTGTCTCATAACTGTCAGTGTTTGTCAGTTTATCTGAAATGACTAGGTTAGCTACGTTAGCTAGCTAGCTTCAGCAGATCTGCAGTAACATCAGAAGGAGTCATGTGATCACATTGTTAAAATAAGACCATCAAACATTTTAGGTAAGTTTCCAACAGCAGAGACAGTTGTCCAGCTTTATAATCCTGAACGTCACCAAGCGCTCCGTGTGTTCGACCCTCGCCCATTAAACGTCTTGAATGCCAGTATATTACTCTAATGGGACCAAACCAATAACCTTTCCCCCCTGTGTACCAACAACGCTGCAAACATGGAGATCTGGAAGATGTGAAGACCTCCTGTCGGGCTTTGAACCGCCCACATGTCCAGTTTCCATGTTTTTCCAAACAGACTAATGGAGGTCTGACCGTGTGTGGGAGATATAATGAGTCAATGTGCAGGAAAACATGCAGTGTATGACACATGTGTGTTATATAAAACACAGTCAGAGTCAGATGTTCTAGTAGATATTCTGCAGAAGTAATAACAGAAAGTGAATGACTCTCGCTGTGTAAAGCAAGAACATTGTTACAAACTAATAACATGCACTGCTGCTAACGATGGGGGATATTGCAAGTTATTACTGTCTTGAAGTTATCCTGCAAAGAGCTTCATTAAAACTGCACGTTCATTTCTGTTTCGTTGCACATACCAATATTTATGATACCAATAAAATCTGATGGTTTGTTAAACACTTTAAATATGAATAGATAATAAATAGGACACCAAGAGAGTGTGTTTGTGATGGACGATGTTACTGCGAAGCTAAAAGGTAGTTTGGATTTCAATATAATGTCCGTCCAACTCCTAAAAATAAAAATGTCTACTGAAACTAATAGCGTTTAAATATGAATAACAACACTTTACTATAGTTTGATCTGTTTGCAAGACATCGAATCCTGCTGCCACATTGATTGAATGCCATTGCCACCAAATATAACATCCATCTGTTATTGATAGTTTGCAGTGAATTTATGGATTATGAACAGTGGGCCAATCACTGGTGGTCCTGTGAGTTATCGTAACCCTAGTTCAGAGGTGCCACTTCTGAGTAAAATAATGAGCTTACAGAAGACTTCCATATGGAGCTAATGGCTTTCAATCGTCAGTAGCAACTCTCTGGAAGATGTCCAGAAATGTCCCACAGGCATTGGAAATGTTACGAGTAATGTCGGCAGGATGAACAGTAATTGGTGGTCGGAGCCTCATTGATTTCCTACAATGAACTCAAGCTCCATAATGTCTCGGGACGTCAACACCATTTTGAACGAGGATTGAAATTGTTTCCACGCAGAGTCAAATCACTCAGACTAATTGTCTCTGCAGCGTCGGTGCACGAGAAGGAGGATGTTCATGTACTCATTTATGAAATCTCATTTCTGTTTTTGTCTAAAAAAATGTATATTATTATAACATTTCTCATCTGCAGGTGCAGGCGTGTTCCTTATATCCTTTTTCTAATATGAGACATTTCAGAAGACGAGATGAGGGAAAGAAAAACAGTTTCAAAATAAAAATAATTTAATTGACATTTAGGTTTAAGCATCATTTTTTGTCAATTCCCCAAAAAAAAAAGACCAACACCGAGAGTGTATAGAGCGGTGCAGGGATGACGTGTTTACCCGGAAGTAAGCTGCTGGTTTCCTACAAAAAGCAATGGGATTTCTCCATAGGATTTTGGAAAATAGCTCGAAATAAGGTCTGTGGAAAACGAACCTGTTTGATAAATGCACGTTTTGTTCAGCCGGATAATCTCCACATGTCTACCCTACTTTTATCATTTCGAATCATAAATCTAATGGCCAGAAGCAAAATGCTAACGTTATGCTATAAGGAACTACAGCGAGTCCAGCAGCACGACTTCAACGTCACGCCAACTTAAGATCCATATTCAGAAATACAGATTCTAAATGGTACGAGTTGAAGCGTTTGTTTGAACACTTTGCAGGAGGCAGGTACTTGCTCTCAAGCAGAACAGGGCCAACAAACTTAGAGGAGTGTTTACGTGTTCGGCGTAATGACGTACAACGTCCTCCACAACTTCTGTAGTCCTATTCAGCCACTTGGTAACAACCATCGTTTTTCAGACACGTCAACTCTTCAGAAATCACCAGTGGGGTCACTGCTGATGGATTTAATGTCGTAGAACAAAACGTGATCCGTCTCTTCAATGTGTCTCAACCACAGACCTTATTTCCAGCTATTTTCCTAAATCCTATGGAGAGATCCCATTGGCTCTGAGACGAGGGAACAGGAAGTGGTAAAATGCTGACTCACTTCCGGGTTTTAGGACTCGTCACTGCACCACTCTATTGATGTTCTTTCTAAGAACATTTCCGTCCAAATGTTCGCCAGAGCCTGGACTCTAACCCAGCCTGGACCCTACCAAGTGGTGACATGCAGGGGTACAGTAGTGGTAATTGATATATTACAAGTGTTGAAGTCATTGTCCCTTCTACTTCCTTGCAAACTGAAGGGACGTTTAGTCGTCTTGACCTTTATGCTGTGCACACAAAGAGAAAGTGCTGCTGCAGCGTGTTTGTGAAACACAGTGAAAACGCTGCAGACATAATGACTTCTGGTCTCAACCCTCTGAGACCCACAATAGGACATTTCAGTTTTTTAAATTTTTGTGTTTTGCCTTATAAATTATAACTTATTTACAGTATAATCAAGTTTTACGTATCCCAGAAATCAGCACAACCTCAGGTAATGTCCTATGTCACTCATTAAAGACTTCTATACACTATAAAAGGGGATATTTGCCCATAACCCTGTAACACTTTGAGTTGTGTGGTTTTGACAAGTTCAAATAAAACATTTTGTGCCATTGTAATTATGTTCAAAAGCCCATAAACAGAAAGCCTGTGTGCTATAGCTACACAAACACGCTCACACATGTTAGCCATGTCACTCTGAAGTCAAGAAAACAAGGATTCAAGCTGCTTTGGATCAATTCATACAAACGGTCAGGACAGTATAAAAAAACTACGGGTTCTTTACCTCCAAAACTGCAGATTTTTGTCTGGAAGATCTACATAATAAAGTCATCACTCCAGCATGTTTCTGATTGGACGATATGATTCATACAATCTTATACATATGCAGTCAGAAAGGCAAAACCTATAGCCTTAACTAGATAGGACATGCATGATTGTTCAACCTTGCAAACATACACGCACTTATTCTATGCCACATTCATCATTTTTGAAATACCTATTATCCAGATGCAAAGAATAATAATAAGATAAGCGCTGAGCCGCTACGAGGTGCACGTTGAACCTTATCTCTGTGAACACGATTTCTACGTCTAGAAACAGAAACAGGTCAATGAGTCAAGGCTGGAGAGTGAAGGAAGTGGAAGTGTATTTATTCAGAGATAAATAAAGTTATCTCCAGCAGAGTAAACACATGTTGTTTATCACTAAAGGCTGCTGTTACCTGCCACCTGACCCTCCTGCACATTAGTCAGTTCATTCGCAGTATGTGGTGCATGCAGGGCAGACCGAGGATAAATGGCTCCCTCTGCGCTCTGTGAGATAACCAGTGACACGTGCATTTACAGAAATAAATAAAAAGCCATGGTTTGAGTAGATAAAAACATAAACTGTAAGGGTGGAAACCTATAGGGTGAAATGAGCTGTTTACTAAGAAGCCTGATGGGGGGTAAAGAGAAGCTCAGATTACAAAATAGAGAGGTTCTTCTTCTCTTAATGTTGTCATATTTAAGGACTTCATTCTCAATTTGAGACAGTTTAAAATGACAAGACTGGCGCTTATAGGACTCTGTCGTTTGTGTGTTGTACAAGTCTTATTGTTAACCAAAAGTGTAACGTAGAAGCGACTTTTGACCCAGAAACAACAACACAACAACTCAAAGACAATGCATTGAGTATGAAGTACTATGAATCATCATGCATGGTATATGGATGCTTTCTTTGTTATCATTTTGAGTACGGTTTTATGTCCGATAAACCGAGCCCGAGCACAGAGAAAGTCGGAGCGGAGGATTTATTGAAACTGGAGGATTATATATATATATTATCTATATTTGTCAGGTTTGAACGCACTTTTGGGATGCTCGCAATGCAAAAAACCCATGTTTGGGTTTGGATTATGGGGGTTAGGCTTGTGCGTTACAAATTTCAGAAGCAACGGCCATGGTCTTCAAAGTGAGACCCAACATTCACGTGGAAGTATGACATTTGGTAGGCATCTGGAGCATGCTGAGATGTACAAAAAAGCCAATTGGAGTTATATCGTAAACCGAAAGGTAGGTCGGACATTTTGGAGTCGATGTTTTACCTTAACGGATTCCTCCGACAGATTTATTCTGATCAACTTCAAATTTTGTCAGGACCATCTAAAGGCCTTGAGGATGAAACCTTATAATTTTCTTGGGTTTTAATGCAACAAAAGGTTAAAATATCTTCAGCTTGTGCTAACCACAGACCCTGTATCAGGCTAACAACCAAAAAGACATTCAAAAAGCCAGAGGATCGATCCAGAAGTGGTGACATGCTGACTCATTTCTGGGTTTTAGCACTCATTTCTTCACCACTCTATGACAGTCAAATCCACAACAATGATTACGGGGAACTTACTTGAGTTACACATTTTTTCAGGGCCATCTAAAGGCCTTGAGGATGACATATTTTCTATTTCTTGAGTTTTAATGCAACAAAACGTTAAAATATCTTCAGCTTGTGTTAACCACAGACCCTATGTCAGGCAAACAACCAAAGTAAGCAATCAGGAAGTGGTCAAATACTGACTAATTTCCAGGTTTTAGGACTCATTCCTTCACCACTCGATGTCCTGAATGTTAAACCAATTCACAACAATGATCACGGGGAACTTACTTGAGTACATGTGTGGAGCCGTTTTACGATTTCTCGTCTTTTTCAGGAGTGGTACCTTAACGGACTCAACTTCAAATTTTGTCAGGGCCATCTAAAGGCCTTGAGGATGAAACGTTATCGAAATCGTGGGTTTAATGCAACTAAACGTTCAAATATCTTCAGATTTTGTTAACCACAGATCCTATTTCAGTGTAACAACCAAACACATTCAGAAAACCATTGGAACCATCCGGAAGTGGGGAAATGCTGACTATTTCTGGGTTTTGGACTCATTCCTGCACCACACAGGAGTCGTACCTTAACGGACTCCTCCGACAGATTTATTCTGATCCACTCCAAATTGTGTCAGGGCCATCTAAAGGCCTTGAGGATGAAACATTATCGAATTCTTGAGTTTAATGCAACAAAACGTTAAAATATCAACCAAACAACCAAGCAAACATATAAACAAATCAGTGGTGAAATGCTGACTAATTTCCAGGTTTTAGGACTCATTCCTTCACCACTCGATGTCCTGAATGTTAAACCAATCCACAGCAATGATGAGGGGGACTTACTTGACTACATGTGTGGAGCCGTTGATCTGCGTGGGCGTGCAGGGCGCTCCGGACCCCAGGATGGACGGCCGGCGGTACCTCTTCCTCCCGCAGCACAGGATGATGAGGAAGGCACGGCGGAAGGACTTGTTGAGGAAGGCGTAGAGGATGGGGTTGAGCATGGAGTTAATGTATCCCAGCCACAGGCAGGCGACCCACAGCTGATCCGGCACCGTGTAGTCTATAAAGGGGTCCACCACGTTAGTGACGAAGAACGGCGCCCAACAGAGGCAGAAACAACCCATAATGATGCACAGAGTCTTGGCTGCTTTGGTCTCTGTTCGCATTCGGTGGTTTCGTTGATGGTCTATACCACCTCCTCCACCTCCTCCCGCTCGTTGCAACATGCTGATCTGCAGGGCGTGGGCTCGAGCCGTGATGTAGATCCTCTGGTAGGCCAGCACCATGAGGACCAGCGGGATGTAGAAGGCCACCACGGAGCAGGTGAGGGCATATGGTTTGTTCACCATGAAGACACAGGAGGTGGAGTTACTGCCCTCACTGTGGCGCCGCTGCTCGATCTGGAGAGGGGAGCGAGTTAGAAGATTCAGAGACGGTGCTGATGTGTTGTTTAGGGGTGGTAAGTTCATTTTAGGGGTGAGCAATTAACCCTTAAATGGGAAACACATATATATATATATTTTGGAGAATTCATTGATTGTTATTTTCTATTGTGTTGGGAAAATAGTGAATGTTCAAAGAAAAATGTTCTAATGAACTAAACATTGAATACTGCTTTCTATTCCTCCATCTTGTGACTGTGTAACTCCCTCTTTGGATATCAGCATGTGAAGGACACTGTTCAGGAACTAGTTGATGCTCTGTATGTGATGACTACTTCCATTCTTGAGAGGATCACAAATACATGGATCCTGAGATTGAAGATCAGCCGGGGACCAGTGATATTTTTCTAACATAATGTATCTAGGTTAACATTCTTTAAGACTTTTATTTTCCAACTTGCACTTTGTATTTCCAGAGATACATTGCACATTTCATATAATATTACACCTATGTTACACCAATATTACACTATATTTGACCCGTGTTACATAATGGACAAAGAATCAGATAAATGTATCTCCCAGGATACAAAAATCTTTTAAGGGTTAATCCACATTTTGTCAACTATCTCCTATTTTTCCACTTTTGCACACATTAGCCATTTAACTAGAGAGTCGCCTTCAAAATAAAAACATCTCTAATCAAAACAGGAAATTAGGCTTAAGAAGATATATGCAATAAATACAACAAACAGGGCCTTTACCTTTCTAGACTATTAAAAAGACAGATACAGTTGAGGTAGTTTTAGTTGGAAACGCTACTTTCTCCAATTGAAGTTGTTAAATGAAATTCTAAATGGATTTTTTGGAGCGATGGAACTCATTTTTGATCATGAAACACATTGAAGTGGCTATCGCTGCAACCAAAAGTCCTTTAAAGGCCTCCTATCATGCTATTTTTAGGCATATATTATGGGTCTCAGATATATACAAAGATATAAAAACATGTCTATGATGTGTTTTGCTCAAAATACCAAAGAGATCATGCATTTTAGACATCCCTCACACCCCTCTATTACAGGCCTGTTAAAGAATTGCTGATCTGGGTCCTTAGCTTGAAAAAAAAAAGAGGAGGGGGAGCTTGTGCCTGCTCAGAATTCACACGACAAACACGTCGGGCATTGTTTCTTATAGCAACTTTCTGATAGTGCCGTGGGTCCACATTTCAGATATTACGTCATATAGGACGCAAATCTGGATCAGCTCCGTTGTTCCTCCGTTTTTAGAGATGTGGGTACGGAGGAAAAGAGAGAGGGTTTTGTTTTCTGACACTTTGTGATTCTCCTGACACACCGGGGACACATGGTGATGTAGAAAAGACATAAAAAAGTGCATTTTGCATGATAGGAGACCTTTAACAAATTCAAAAACATGTTCCCAATGGATGAATAACGTAAGACTAAAAAACATGTTGCCCTGTATTAAGGAAGTCATGCAAAAAATGACTCATCTTAATCACATTCACAGACATTCAATAACTCAAAGGTTGAATTTTGTGTTGAAACAAGTCCTATAAAAAGCCTGCAGACTTCACAACAAGCCATTACACCCCCCCTCTCAGATGAGTGTTCATAGTATTTCGGGCCCGAGGGAGGCGCTGCATGTCCTCATTCATCTCACTAAAGTCACATTACATATTGTCCTCCGCTATCATCTCATCTCTGTGGGGAAACTACGGCTCAGGGCCACGGGAGGAAGATCAATCCATATCTCTGCAGAGTTACCATTAATGGGCGGACGATTTGAGATAACTGGTGGGCTTTGAGGTTCCCTGCACTGCTGCATGAAGGCACACAATGAAACAAGTAAAGGGTCCCTATTGTGCTTTTTAGAGGGGTTTTAAGATAAGATGTACTTGATCCCAATGTGGGATTGTGTTGCATTGCAGCAGCATAAGATAAACATAAAAACAAGGCATTGCACATAAGTAAAAATTAAAAGAGTAGAAATAAACTATTCTAAAATGTAAACATCTCAAAATAGAAATAAAACAGCATTAACCCTTTGAGACCCACATAGGACATTTCCGTTTTTGTATATTTTGTGTTTTGCCTCATAAATTGTCATTTATTTACATTATAATCAAGTTTTACACATCACCAAATCAGCACAACCTCAGCGAATGATGTGTCACTCATTAGAGACTTATATACAATATAATATTTGCCCATACATTTTTTATTTTTTTAAATGGAGCTTGCGTTTTTTACTTATTTCATTAAAAATAACTGCTAACCATAACATTAAAGAAACATTCAACGCAGACATTTGCACACATTTATTATAATTGTATCAGAGCTGATTAGAAGATTTTAACGTCTTCTGTTCATTAGCTATGCCCATTCTTTTGGGCAGTGTCCATGGGCGTTTTTTTGCCAGGAATTGTCATTTTTTGTCAAGACTACACATGATATATATCACGGTAGTTCCTGTCCACAATCACACATGGCATACTGAGAAGATTCGTCTGAATCAGACTCCGATTGGCTGTGACTGCATCCACTCAGAGTGTCCGATTCAGAAACGTGACTCTTACGCTCTTTACGTCACAAACAAAGATGGTGGATGTGAATAGATCTATACAAAAACGAGAAGCAATGCGCCAGAATCAAGGTGAGACTATCCGCATCTTTTAAAACTTTACGCACATTCGTTTCACCGAAATAAGTAAACGCCTCTCAATGAACAACTGAATAGCGTTGTTTATTGCCGTGTCCGTAGTTTAAGAGGAAACACACGGCATGTCTCTGGCTCAAACAGCTGATGAGTTATGACGCTTTGAACACAACGTGATATTTGGGATCGTATACGGCCCCGTAAATAAACACTATATTGAAGTGTGTAAAGAATGAAATATTGAATGAAATATTGAATGAAATATATAGTAACATGTACATTGTGAGTTTAAGTCCAGTTCTCCCTCTCCTGTAGTGTGTTCTATATGTTTTAGTGCATGTCAATGGTCTGCAGAGGCTAACATCCCTGTGTTCCTTCCATATTTGATGGATGTTTTCCATGAAATATGGATCTTTCTCCACGTGTCTTAGGGCACACTGGAAGCAGCTCGAGTCAATCATTCTGCAGAAATGAAATTGCCTTGATTAAAGAACAACGAATCATCCAAAGAAGATCTTATGGATGTTGTTCCAAGGCTCTTTGAAGTGGAATATATACCGTCTTTATTAAAGTGGACTGATGATAATTAACTGAACATGCTGCGATACATCATAAGAGTAAGGAATGAAGTCTTTCAAACACACACAGATAGATGAAGATGGTATTTCACGAGTTTAAAAATCAACCTCCAACCTGCCTATGTAACATTTCGTTGTGCTAATCCATGTTTAGAGATTTGCATTTTTCCCATTAATCAATTAGCTCAGTCTGAATGGATTTGGCTGGGATAAATAAGAGTTTGCCTTATTTACAAAAACAGTAGGAAACATTTTAAAATATACACAACGACCTGTTTGTGTATCTGTTGTGCGTGCAACGTTTTTTGGGTTGTTTTGTTCAGTTTTGGAGCCGCAGTTTGTGCCAGAGCTGAACGGCTACTCAGAATATTAAACAGCTTTAATTAGACCCGAAGAGACGCTGCCGCCATCCCTAACTATAGATTGCTGTGTGTGTGGTGTGTGTGTGTGTGTGTGTGTGTGTGTGGTGTGTGTGTGGTGTGTGTGTGTGTGTGGTGTGTGTGTGTGTGTGTGTGTGTGTGTGTGTGTTGTGTGTGGTGTGTGTGGTGTGTGTGTGTGTGTGTGTGTGTGTTGTGTGTGTGTGTGTGTGTGTTGTGTGGTGTGTGTGTGTGTGTGGTGTGTGTGTGTGTGTGTGTGTGTGTGTGGTGTGTGTGTGTGTGTGTGTGTGGTGTGGTGTGTGTGTGTGTGTGTGACTGCAATGCTGCCAAAAATGAGCCAGTCAGTCCTCAAGCTGACCGATAGCTTGGACTCAGCGAGGTAATTGTGATTGGGAAGTTTCACCACATCACACTACAGAGAAACTGAAATCTTAGTCGAAGTAGGTAAACATTTATTAATAATGCACCTTTTAAAAGCATCTGTTCCGAAATAAAAGCATTCAGGACGAGATATATATACAGAAAGGGAGCATGTGAAAAACAGATGGATACCAAAATGGAAGAGAAGCCAATCAACAAAACTGTAGTTGTTGACTGAGTTGGATTATCAAATAATAGGAGATTTGGAGGCAAATATTGCAAACATTTCCACTTTCATTTGAATAGCAATTCAGTGAGGGGCATCCATGTGAAGAGCTCGCTTATGTTAGCTAACTATCTTACAAGCAACCTAGCGAAAGTTAAGTATCTAGCTAGCTATGGCCAAATTGCTGGCTCTCAATATTTTAATTTGTATTATTGTTTAACCCCCTATGGTTAAACTCGCAGTGCTGACCTGTGTCTACGTTCAGACTGTGAGAGACATTATAAAAACATGTTGACGTGTTTTTCTTTAAGCTAACTGTCTGCTCTCATACAGCAGCAGCTCCTCACAGCTACAAACATCAACGTTAAGTCCCAAAGGCGCGTTATTTGGATAAAATCATCACATATTGGGAATCTTAAAGGTTAGTTTCTCACCTTACAAAGTGTTTTACTTAATAACTGTTCATTTAAAAGCTTAAAAGTAGGTTATTTGGCAGGTAAAGGTGGATAAACCTGGTGACGCTGTGCAATGTGTGAGCAATTAGGCTCTAACTGGAAGCACCATCACAGAATAAGAGCAAGTGAAGCACGATGGAATTTAAGCTTCCATACCAAAACAATCTGGAAAAAGGGTCAATAAATCATTATCCTGCGACCTCTTGACAGAAGTAATGAGTTCACTGTGGAGATGAGTTATGAGCAGTTCAACTAAAGATTGATTTTCCTACCTGCATTGTTTCATTTCAAAGATTAAAGGCCTGAGGGGGAATAAGATATCAAAGAGTTAACACGAAAAAAATCTATATTTAGAACAATGTTTTTATTATTATGGGGTTTTCTGGAAAAATTGAGTATGAGGGCGCTAACATAAGGTCTGGTCAGAATTAGGGCCCCGCCCACTTTCTGGTGAAATACTGTTTGCATCCAATCAGAAAGTGTGAAGAGCATCGCATGAGGTTTCAATAAATTCACGTAACAGAAGAATGCTGTAATGTAATGTATAAATATGAATGAATATCTGTGGACAAGGTGCAGATTTAGAAGCATTTATCAGGGGTTTTTCTAGAAGCGCTAACGTAACGTCCGGTGAAAATGGAGCCCCGCCCACTTTCCGGTGAAAAAACTGCATTAGAGCGAAGCGTAAAATAATAGTGTCTTCATGTCTTAAAGCTGCTGAGTCATATATTGCTCCTCAAACAACAAATACATCCGGAGTTACGGTTTCTTCACTTCCTCTACAGAAAAAAGGACATAAAAGAAACTCAGAAATCTCAGTTTCAGGACATCCATCCCATAATTATTCTCCGTAAAAACAAAGCTGTCTCTGCCGTCTGACGCTCTGTTTGCCGTCTGACGCTCTATTTGATATCTATCAAAGAGTAAAACACATAAAAAAAAATAGAAATTAAAAAGAAATAGAAATAAAAAAATATATCTAAATCTAAAGAAAAATGTTTGATAAAAATTCAATATCATTTTAAAAGAAAATCTAAATCCCCAAGAAATCTAAATCTGAGAAAAAACCACATTTATCAAAATCAAAAAAATAAATTAATAATCAAAATCCCCAAAATGTGATTTTTACACCGTTTTTGAGGAACAGAAATTTGTTTTCTGGCATCACTTTAACATTTTACGGGGAAAATCTGCATTTTGGTTTGAGGCCGCAGACAAAACCATGCATAGCATTGAAAGGCAGATTTGTATTAAATGTATTTAATATATTTATTTATTTTTTATAAATATATATAATAGACTTTGATGTCAAATGTGAATACAAATATAAAAGGCTTTTTTTCAGGTTTCAAATGTTGAGATGATGCCCATTTACTTTGATATTTCTGTTTTCAGTCATAGAACGGAGTATTGCAGATTACTTTCATATTTAAAAAAATAAGAAATGTATTTTATTTAAGGTTGTATTAAACGTGGGAAGGTTGTTTTATAGGGAGGCGTGTGGCGCAGTGGATAGTGCGTTGGTGTTGGGGTCACAGGTTCAAACCCCACTGCAGTCAGCATGTCGTTGTGTCCCTGAGACACTTCACCCCAAAGTGCTCCTGTGGGGATTGTCCACAGTATTGAGTAAGTAAGTCGCTTTGGATAAAAGCGTCTAACAAGTGACATGTCATGTAATGTTTCATTTAATGCTCGCAGGCAAAGAGTTGGACACAGCTTGTTGGATTAAAACATTTCGATAATTAGATTACTGTCGGTAGGCGCAGACAAAACCCTCGGATTTAACATTTCTTTCTGAGAGAGTGAGAAAATGTAATTTCAAAGGTTGAGAATAAACTCGAGTTTGACCAACTTTTAAATGTGATCCTGGCATCACTTTTGGTAAATCACTCCTCTAATACCTTCATCTTTCTTTTGCATTTCGCACCAGAATACTTATTTCCATCCCTCCTTATGAACTTGCATCCTATAAACAAACCTTCCTGCACAAAAAACACTGAGTTATTCGTTAAATACTTCACATTTCGAGACTGAAATACAGAAACCACTTAACTTTGAGTACTCTGTGTCAGTGGCCTTTGTTTCTCTCTCTGATGTGTTGATGTTGTTGTCATGGCAACAGATGACGTATTTCCTCTGTCTTGTAAACAATAACATTTCTGCGAGTCTATCATTTATTTGTCTCGGTGAATGTGGACACTTAGTGTTTATGTAAAGCATGTATTGTTACGATTCTTTTCTCCTCTCAACTCCATTTTCAAGTCAACCGGCATTTAAACCAATGTTCAGACTGATGCAATGCATTATGGGACTATTTACGAGTCAGGGTTTGATTAGTTTTAGGGTTTTTGGTTAATGTGAGGTGTTTTTAACTTGTGAATGTTTCTGTATAATACCAATTCTAGACTTGTTAATATTTATTACACAGCTTAGTTGAATACTCAATTCTGATTGGTCGATTTGGACATTTCAGAGGTCTGTTATTTTATGTTAACAGACCCTTGCTAAGGAAACACTCTGATCACGGGACTATGTGCAGTCATATCAATACGCAGAAAGAAGTCCGGTTGATTTAAAGTCAGCTGATCACCGACCTGATGTACACACACACACACACACACACACACACACACACACACACACACCACACACACACACACACACACACACACACACACACACACACTCTCTCTCTGCTCACCAGGTGGTCGATGCCGATGCTGTTCCAGCCCTGCATGATGGGCAGGAAGGAGATGAAGGTGGGGATGGACCAGCAGCCCCCGATCATCAGAGCCACTCTCAGGGGGGTCATCTTGTTCCTGTAGACCAGCGGCTGGCAGCAGATAGCGTAGTACCTGAAGACCACAGAGAAAACTAGGGATTACTATCAGGGTGTAAATAGTTATCAACGCAATAAACCGTATTTAATTTTTTCTTAATTTAAATAATTTGAATTCATATTCTGTTCTTGTACATATTATATTCTATTGACATGTAGACCTTTTGCACTTCTTTTTATTTGTATTTTGTATTTTATTATATATGTTGGACTGTTGGAGGAGCTCAGGTCAGAAGATTTTCATTGCCACTTTTCCACTGTAGCTGCTGAGCGTACGTCAATAAAACCTTTGAATCTTGAATTTGAGGATCACAGTGTTATTAAAACCTAAAAGGAGCATATAGTGTTTGTTGTAAAGGATCAGATATTATCTCTTCTATGTAAGCTGTGCTGTTCTGTAGGATAATACTGTGTGTGTGTGTGTGTGTGTGTGTGTGTGTGTGTGTGTGGTGTGTGTGTGTGTGTTGTGTGTGTGTGTGTGTGTGTGTGTGTGTGTGTGTGTGTGTGTGTGTGTGTGTGTGTGGTGTGTGTGTGTGTGTGTGTGTGTGTGTGTGTGTGTGTGTGTGTGTGTGTGTGTGTGTGTGTGTGTGGTGTGTGTGTGTGGTGTGTGTGTGTGTGTGTGTGTGTGTGTGTGTGTAACATGTTATTGAAAGGAGAAATTACCTTTTGTGTTGTTTATGTTGATGCTTTGTGTCCTTTTTTGTGTTATTAAACAACATATTTCGGTTTTTCGAGTTTGTTTCTCTTTTAAAGATTTTTTCACCGTTTATTCAAAGAGTCCCTATTCGGCTCTTTGTAGCGTTCCCTCTCCTGTAATGTGGTGTATAGGTTTTAATGCATGTAAATGGTCTGCAGAGGCTAACATGTCTCACTTCTTCACTAAATACTAATATGAACGGAGTGATATGCGTCCCGTTATGTAACCACGTCTGTAAATATGACCCAGCTTTTGGTTTCACACGGTGCACAAACGCTGGTTTAAAGTTCAGTGTTTGAGTTATCCATCGCCTAGTCTCCGTCCTTTGGAGGATTGTCACGCTCTCAGTATTAAAGCTTTTTGCTCTGAGCGTCTAATAATGATGTAGAAATGTTTACCTTGGAGTTAGTTAAATTCCTGTGCATTTCAGACGCTAAAGCATGGCTTAAATTTGAAGCTGTGGCAATGAGTCTTTTCTTTCTTTACCGTTTAACCTTCATTTTACTCTAATAGTTATACCGTTTTTCCTTTTTATGAAAATCAGAACGTCTTGTCTTCAATTTGCCGTTTCCGCAGCTTATGTGATATCCAAAAATAACATTTTAAATGACAAATAACCAGAGGTGGGACCAAGTCATGTGACTCGAGTCCACACCTCTGCAAATAACCACCCTGACATTATCACTGTCTCAGT